>LQNS02000136.1:2002638-2022752 GCA_001587735.2 Parhyale hawaiensis
TGAAGCGTCATTAGCGTCAGGTACTGAACGCCTAACTCGGCGACGAACCTCGAACTTTAATACAGGTTCCGATGACACGTTTTCTTTTTTGTCACAGCGTTCGGTTATTTCCAGAACTTTTAATGTTCTTTTTTTTTTCGGATGCAGGCACGAACACGGAATGTGACGGAATAAGTTATGAAAGTCGATGCAATCATATGCAGTTATTTTGATACAGGTTTCGTCGACTGTTTTGGTCACGGTCGTTGGTAATTTCTACAAGTTTTTATTTTTACTTTTGGAATATGAGTTATCACATTTAAAACAGGTGAATGTAGTATGTTTTTAATACAAACTGGAAAAATGCTGTTTTTGACAGCGGCCATGGAACGAGCAACTCAACAACTTATAGCAGTAATTTTTTTCTGTTTTTGCAAAGACATGAAACATATCTTGCAAAGTAAATTATTCAATTTCAATGATAGATCTTGCGCTGAACAAACTTTTCTTCCTTGATGTCAGTTTCGACTGTCACTGTCAAGACGGCTGCGACAAAGCCTCATAGCAGACCTGCCAATTTAGAAAGGTAATCAGGCACTGGAAAGTTTCTTGATTTTATCCTCACTTGGCGTGGTGTTAGTTTCAAGTTGTTAATTTAATGTCACTTACGACAGTCTGTTTTTTTTTTTTCAGCGGAACGCCTAACTCGTAGACAAGCATATATATTGTCGCAGTTTCGGGAGGAGTTTCAGTTTTGAGACAAGTGCTACAGAGTGTTTGTTTCCTCAATACACTCGTAAGTAAAACATTTCTTCAGTTAACGCCAGAAGAAATCGTGAAGTTGTGCCGAAGAATATGCTATCATTTAAGTTTAAGTGCACTTTGTTGCTGGCTCTTCAATACGGAGTCGTCTATTACTGGCTACAACTCTTGGCAGACAAGGGGCGCTGCAAACAGTTAACGTTTCTAGATTTATCTCACTTTCCGCGTCTCCCTCGCAGGAGTTTTCTCTGTTTTAGGAAGCCGTAATACTGACAATGAGAAAGTAAAATAGTTACTAGATAGACGTGGGAACATACAGATATCTCCTCCATAAAATTTGTCTTAGTAGCTTGAGGTCATTCTTTTTTGGTCTAACACAAAGAAGGTAAAAAGCAACGACGATCAAGAGTGTTTGATTTAATAAGTCTTACTAAGTCTGGACCTGCAATCCTAAGCGTTGGATTCGTCAACTGGAATCGAATTTCAGACGTTAATTGCAACCTCATCAAGTTTGAAACTGCTGAAAACACGAGTCTTACTGATGAACAACATACCCGGATACATATTTTCAAGTTACGGGTCGTTCAGTCAGTTATTTACACGTTTTGCTATGGAAGCTCCGGTCTGGTAAGGGTATATCTATATACGTAGTAGAAGTCTTTACAAGCGCTTCAGTGGCACACTGCCTATATCGCGCCAAACTATTCCTGTGTTTAACCACAGGCTCATGCGCCAACTAGGGCGCGTTTTAAATTGCCAATGATTTTTGTCTAGGCTTTTCTGCCGGTAGGTCTCAGAGTGGTCAGTGCGCTACTGACTGGAAAAAGGCGCAAGTTGAGCATTTACAACCCCCAGGCACGGCTGAACGCTGTCGCTCAGTTACGCTGCACAGGGGAAGGAAACGAAATACAAGAAAAGAGAAGTCTACCGGGAATAGGTCAGCCACCTCGATAAGCAGCCCACCTCCCGAAACAGAAGGGGAAGTATTGAGAGCCTACCTAACTTTACAAAACTAACCTCGTCAGCAGGAATTGCAGCCAGATGCTACATCCCCTGCGGAGAAGGCACTCGAGACCCTTGGGTGCGTGATGCCCAAACATATTGTGGCGAGGCAGTATATCTATATACGTACGTAATGAAAATACTTCTTATTACTGATCAATCGATTCTGCTTAATCGGTCCGCATTGGGACCCTCGGTTTGGTAGCTAAAACCGGCTGGTCGCAACTAGCGAAGTTTTCAACGTTAGAGAAGTCTCTGCTAATGTGCTGGTTAATAAACACATTTTCTCGGCCAACTTTTTTTTTCGTCCTCTTTGCAAATATGGAGATAATTAAGCAAATGCAAGTAACTTACGGGCAATAAATAAGCAGAAATTCGTTACTTCGAAGTCTGAATAATTTTATGAAACAGAGTCGGTGAAAACGTCACCTCTTGATAGTAGGAGTAATATTTCAGAAAGCTTATAAATTTAGTATAAACTGGTCACCTTTAACTTATAATTGCCTCATAATGTAAAACAGTTCAACACATCTTAGGATTACTTCATTTTGAATATTATGTACCCTGATTGTGCACAAATTAATGAAAATAATTTATTCCGCATATGACCGGGACGCAGGCCCCAATAAAGACAGCGGTTTTGCGCATAATACAAAGTGTTTGAATCCGTCCCAGCAGAACTTAGCGCGTTAGGGGGCTGGTCGATTGACTGCTGGTGCTCTTCACTGTCTACAGCGAAATCGACTGTATTAATTAAAATAATCAAATAAACATCAAAAATGTTTGCATAGTCATAAAGTTGTTAATACGTTATTTATATATATTTATGTATTTGTTTACAAAGTTATGTATTATATGCCTCTATGTAATTTTATTGGCTAGTTGGTCTCTCCCTCTCGATATGAAACATTACTGTACATAGGAGAAACTTATTTTTTTTTGACAGCAGAGGCCGTTGCTACGACAATTTTTAAGGTATAAGCACTACTTAGCGGTAGCATGCGTACAGAGCAAATTTCACTTCTCACAGTAAAGATTTTGTACTTTAGTGCTCCAAATTGAACGCATAAAAAAAGAAAGATAATCTTAATAACACAACAACGAAGAGGAGTGAAGAAAAGGGGGGTTTTTAACTCAAGTAATTACTTTTTACAGTTAATGATGATGGCATGAGCGAGCAGTATTCCAATATTTGTATTATTATTATTAAATCACACCAGACTGGCGACGCAGGAACGGAGAAACTCCATGAGGTTAACAAACCCCCACGCAACCAGCCCAGCGGGTGGAGAAAAGTAGACCATGCTGGAGGTTGTCGCGATATTTTCACGCTCGGCTGATAACCGATAGGCTAAAATTTAACTAGATAGCAGATAGTAGAAAAAATTAAAGAGCCCTTAATATTCAATGCCCTTCTTGTATGGCTAAATGGGCAGAGATTACTCTTTCGCCGGCTAAATTTTTCATCTTGCGTCTGCGAAAAATTGAGATTGACGTAATAACAGTGCATATCGAGGATACGCAGATGCAGTTCAAGTTTTGAATGATGCGTAACTTAAGCGCTTCGAAATAATTCCCTATAGGAAAATTACAAGAATTTAACCGATTGCTACGAGTATAACAGTGAACAAAATCAGATAATCGACTTAAAGTTGGCGATTGGGCTGTTTCTCTTCATTTTACCGAACGGGAGGGAGTATTGTGGACCTTTGCAGAATTTGAATCCACCGCACTCACTCCCTTTGATCACTAACGTTAACAGTTGCGGTTCATCCTAACCAAATTTCCACCTAAAATGTGATCGATGAAGGAACATGATCACAATTGCCTCGCCGTCATCCGCTTGTTTATCTGCAGAAGGTACAGTAAAATTGGTTACTTGTCAGAGAGGCTCGAGAAATGCTATTAAAAGTTTCAAAGAAACAAACAAGCACCGGTTTATAAGAGCTAAATATTAACGATTTCTAGAGACAACGTAATTAGCAAAGGAGGTGAAGGAAACTGCATGAACAAAGCACATTCTAATCACTACAATTTTCCTGTGATAGCTAAAGATATACGGTAAACTAATGCAAAGGCGAACAAGTGTCTATTCGTTAGCAGAATTCGCGTTCCCGGCAGCAAATCATCTACTGTCAAGATGAGCATTAATCTAATGAGATATTGTTCACTTTGATGGCTAATTAGGTGCTGCTATCAGAAATAAAACGCACTTCACAAGCATAGCAGAGGGAAACAATTAGATCTTATCTGTAAAATAGCTAGGCTAGTTGCACATATTTAGTTCGTGCGTAGTGGAGATCATGACCTAGCATTCAAGAAAGCTGCAGATTACTGTCGTTATCGCAAAAGTAATACGACTTGATACTTCTTTGTACCTTTTGTGCAAGGCGTATGGACCAATCGTAAACATTCTCCGTATCAAAGGCAACATGATAAAAACAGACATTTTTCAGTTCTTTGTATCTGCTACAAACTACGATAAGTCGAATAAACCTGGACCAGTTATAAACACACTTCGTATCTCGAAATTCGATGAATGTTTTTATAGGTATTCCAGAAATGACATTGGAAGTAAATGAACTAATCAACTAGTGACGGTATAAAATGCTGATACCAGAAGCTATTATTATTTTTATCCTAGAGTATCGCACGCACTTCAGAAGTTCAGATGAAATATTCCTGTTTTATGACGCTGAGCCTTATGAGGATGAGTGTACTTCATGAACAATGTTTCCTGTAATGCTATTCCAACGAAAAACCAACCAACGCTTTATCATGTCCTTACTGGAATCCAGTTATACATACCAGTATAGCAACAGCGGAGACATCGCATATTGGATCTATAACTTAAACTAAAAATTTAGAAACATAAAAAGAGGAGCTCATTACTAAATCGAATTTAGGCCACTTAATCACTGTAGACGTACATAAGTATGAGACTCGTATTTGTTTGAAAGTTTTCCCGCTGACACAACTTCTCGTGTGCATGCGAAACTTACGCATTTCCATTTCAACTTAGTATACGTACATTCAGAGTCTATTATGTAGAAGCAGTGGGTCTAAAGCAGTGGTACCCAAAATAAGTGGCACCACCTTCCCTAATTAGGCGAATGGTGGGTTAGAACTGAAAGAGGTAATAAATACAACAAGTATATCAAAATAAGAACGCATGTGAACGCACGCGCATGCACAAAAAAGGTGGGAACGGATTCTGTAGAGCAAACCACCTGATAGCTAACATGCATGGCGCCAGTCTCAAGAATTTCAGAAAACGCTGGAAAAAATACGTTCACACACAAACTTCATCATACAGTATTGCAGTGGACCTATGACTAGATTCGTAGGGCATAATATATTAACCAAAATGACTATTCACTGAGAGGCGTTAAGACCTTGGCTTCGGTTTGAGCTCTGAGTTGTATCGAGTTAGCCAGCCTAAATCTTAAATGAAAAAAACTGTAAATTTACGGGGAAAATACTGACAGCAGAGTGTCACCAAAGTCCCGTAAAATTTACGGTCAGTAAATATTTCTAGAGGGTCCAGAAAATAACCAAGCTTTTACGTCAGGATTTCAATGCAGGAGGACATAGACTATCTAGTGCGTTGTTGTACAACTACGCAGTAACAGAGTAGGTATGGTAATGTTTGAGATGAATAAGTTAGCTTAACGTTATGCCGTATTCAACACACTCTCTTCTTTAGGTTTATGTGTTACGTATAGTGGAGGTCAGGAAATAATATTAACGGGAGGAACATCGAAGCATACAAAGGAAAAGAACGATCGGGGTCCGCGTCACAGCGGACCCAGCGTTCGGAAGTTCGCTTGCTGTTTTTGCTTTTTATCATAGAAATTAACGCCTATTCTTCTGAACCTAAACGTTCTAGTTAGAGCTCAATATAAGTTTGCATTGCAGATATTGTATTTAGGCCACTCATTAATAGGTATTTTCTTCATATAATGCAGATAAGCCGGTCGTGCTGCAGAAGCAAATCGCTGGCTTGATAACTTGAGTGGAAGGAATGGTAGCAAACATATCCTTGAGGTGAGTTCACACGTCATTGATCTGAACGCGTGCAATCATCCACTTGTCCGACTAAGTTACCGTCGGTTGAGTTTCAGTGCACACCAAAGCTGAAGAGGTATCAGTGACTGGTCTAGTGACACTTGTAGAGGAAACTAATGTGACGGTAAATATTTTAATAACTTCTTGTGGCGTACACAAAGTGGTGTTGAATATGACGGTACAAAAAATTTGGATGAGTACATACATATATGATAAACTGATAAACATATATCATCAGTAATTTTACTTCTCAAATTCATCTTGCTTATTTTTCTTATTTGTATCTTGTTCTTGGGAACTTTGTATGATACGTTATTTAATAGAAATACATAAGAGAACTGCAATTGTTAATCTATGCCTGTATCATATTACGTATGAAACATTTCTAGCGTTAATATATGGTTACACATGAGCCATACTGGGTAGAAAGCTCTGCTTCTACTCCTAAAATACAACGCGCGTGGTCCGCAATGACGTCAGAGGCTGGAGCGCCACTCCGGCTGTAATATCCCGATTTTTCGATCAGCTGATGTATGTTCCTTTTATTATTATTACTCCCTGGAAGTGGTGAAGTGAACGACATGCAAGTTCGCTTGTTTTATTTACAACTCTAATAAATCCCATCACAGACTTACCTTTGGTCCATAGAGACGAGGCTCAAGTCGAGTTTGTGTTTGGATTTGTACATGACTTCTTTCTGGGGCAGCTCAAGGAGTGAAGGGGGCCCGAAAGGGGTACACACAGCAAAGAGGGCCAGTGGCGCCCCCTCTTCTGTCTTCCTGTTCTGGCCCAGTAATAGTTTCACCCGACCTCGAATGTCTAGGCGCTGCAACAGAGAAAGAGATATAATGAATAGCGTATACGTTACCATTAATTGTCATTATTAGAACCACAACGAACCATTAGTTCATGAATTTTAAATGATTTAAAGTCCACCAAGTCCAGAGAGTCCAATAGAGCCACCACAACTACCATAACTGAGTAATTTTAAAAGGCTTCGAAGAGTCAGATTGACAGAGAGCTCTCTTATTATAGTAAGGACTTTGTTAAAATTACACGAACGGGCATCAATGGACGGCTAGATTCAAGTAGTGCAATAAACAACTCCTATATGCCCAAGCTTTGCTAAGAGATATCACTAAAAACGGCTGAATTGAACGTGTGCAACCCCACACAGCCGAACTCATATACAGCAGGAGCGTAAATCCCAGTGGCTCTCTGAGAATGGGCCTCTTGGTCCGTCTACTGCCGACTTCCTAACACGTTCCCTCGCAACGAATTCCACGCCGGCACCGACTGCATGGACGACTTCGGCACCTAATACCGGGGCTACACTAGGCCTTTACAAGGACAACTTGATGTAAGGATGCGAGACTCGGACGTCACTTATGTCACGGTATCCATGATACCGATTTCAAATGTATATCAAAACGGTCCGCTGGCTGCTCATCCTAGCAACCAGTTGGGCGTAGAAATGCATAAGAGTCACCAGTAGAAAGAAAGATGGCCCTCACCGGAGCTCGCGTGCCTCCCAAAGGTTAGTGGAAGTGGGTATCACACAGCTCCTACAATACGATCATGCAAATTTATTATTGTAGAGAGTATACAAGGAGTAGCACGTACCGGATTTCATAAAACGGTCAGCCATCGATCTACCGAGCCGGCAGTTCCTGAAGTATTACAAACATGCGCAAAACGATTGCCTGCATATATGAGCGGCAGATCAGGTTTCCCAAGCTTCATTTACCTATACACGAAAAGCTACTAATTAAATTTTGGTTGCCCTGACTACTGGCAACTGAGACTGCCGGCATTTTTAGTTTGCTTAGATGTAATGTGTCGAAATATCTTGTCTAGAAGAAATTAAATCATAAAAGTTGTATCCACTTTTGCTTGCGACGAATAGATTCTTGTTTCAGGGTGAAAGGGGTAAAATATAATTTAACCCTATTATCCCCACAGGGACCATTCGTTCACGTTTCAAACTGTTATTTTTTTAAGTAAAATGACTATTTTTCATGGGGCTTTAAAGAAGCGACACAAGTCGATGAACACACGCATGGACCGTCACCCAATACGGCACAAAGTACAGCAGCCTAGCTGTGTCTGGTAGTGTGTTGAGCTGGAGAAAAGTTGAGCAACTTCCTGCCTACAGAGAACTTCATTAATCAATGGCAATAATGTGGCGGTGTAATGATTGGGGCGACTGCCACTCAGCGATAATGTAACCGAAATTGCACTCGTTCTTCCGTCCTAAGCTGTCTTAGACAATCGCCGGCTAAAGATATTGTATTAGCGAAATGATAATTTACCCGCTGATCAGTAGGAACGTGTGATTTGGAGAAATAACATTTGTGAACATTACCGAAATATTTGCTTTAATGATAATATACGTGGTGATAAGCAAAATTATGCAACTTACATATATTACAATAGCGAACTATAAAGGTATTGCATTAGTGAAATGGTTGTTTGAGTGATGAGTAAATATGAAGTCGGCAGATATTATAAATTCAACCATTTGACTATCGTATAAGCAAAATGATTTACGTGTTGACAAATAACATGTACAACTTACTGATATTACATCACTAAATTTTAAACATATCTTGTATGGGAAATGATCATTTCGGGGTCGATGAGCAACAAAATACAATTTGAAAACATTATAACGTAGAACATTACGGATGTCGTATTAGTGAAAAAACAATTTAGATGCTGATGGAGACATTACGTTAGTAAGCCCTAATATTTAGGTCTTTTTGATAAAACCTGACAATGGAAAATAGTGAAATATCACTGAAATGAGAATTTCGGTGCCGCTGGTAATACGGAAATAACAGCTGACATTGAAAATAATTGCTAAAAAAATCTGCAGATGCCGCCAGCAGAAAAACGGTTAAAGTATTATTTAGAAAATCGTGTTCATTATTTTTAGATAATACTTCTAGCATATACATTGAGTATTCCTCATGCACGACTCATGGACCGAATGTGTCACTGGCTATGGTGTAACTACAGCACACTCACGGTCTGAGATACACATCTACATTCACAGGTGTGTCAAAATTGAATACAGGAATAATGCCAGGTAAAATTTGATTTTTTTGTTGGACCTTCAAGATCAATATATTGCGATCGCATGATGTACATTAACGATTGTAGCCAATCAGCGTCATTTTTTTCTTTAGTTTGTTGTGAGTACACAAGGGATAGTCGCAGATCAATAGATAAATAGCTTATGGCAGAGCTATATCTTAGTAGTTAAACTCCAATGTTGGTCTTCGTGGCGATCGATTTGGCCTTGTAGTACATAATACAGAATTGTGTAGAGACCAGTGTGCTTTATGAAATGTAGCACTATAGTACCAGACTGTCATATATGATGGCAAAGAAATTGTGCTGACAGCTCTTCATCGATGATACTCGTGGTCGTGATTCCGCTACACAGGTCAAATGGCAATTGCGAGTTTGATGTTTGATATCAAATTAATATTAGAAGAAATAAGGACGGATAATTTAATTTTGGGAAGTTCTTTCTGTCCACCTTCATCGCTCCTAAAATTGACAGCAAAAACTGTTGGTTATCGACCTTTCGAATTGCCCATCAACTCTCATCAGTAAGTGCCATGAGCCTAGCCGTATCAACGATACGGAGGATCTGGTTACCTCCACCGCGACGAGGAGGTTATGGTTTTGTCGTGTTTGTCTGCTATGCTGTTTCTCCGTCACTTAGATTACTCAAAAGCAATGAACGGATCTTTCCAAAATTTACATGGATTGTTAGGCATGTTATCAGTAACAGATGGGTAACTTTTGGTGAAGATCCGTTCATTGTTTGTCTGCCGATTTGTTTCTTAGTACGATAACTCCAAAGTTATGGATGGATTTTCACATAACATTTACATGAGTTGTTAGGTATGTCACGAAGAGTATATGACCAAATTTTTGTTTTGATCTGTTGGTTCGTTTGTTTGTTTATTTGTTGCTGTGTTTCATTTTATGCTTCTTAGCACAATAACTACAAAAAGTTATGAAAGGATCTTTATGAAATTTACAGAGATTGTTTGTAATGTTGAAAGACATAAATGATTGAATTTAAGTGATGATCGGTTGGTCTGTTTTTGCATTTGTCAGAATGTTTGTTAGCAGCATACTCAAAAAATTAAGGACGGATCTTCAAGAAAATCACAGAAACTGCAATGACTGTCTAAAGGCACACATGATTAAAGGTTGGTGCTGATACAAAAAATCGTAGTTTCAGAACGAATTTGAATCTTTCGTTACCATTGCCATGCTTGGCGGAGGTATGCGCTCTCAGAGTGCTCTAATTATACAAAAATTCTGCCTTAGTAAATGCTTCAACAGTGACACAAAAATATACAGATAAGTAGTTCAAAACACACCAGTCGTAATCACTGTACTTAATCCTTGACCAAGCCGTTGACAAATACTCTCGTGGGAAAGTATTATGACAGGAACCACATATGATCACTTGTTCGATACAAGGGTAGATTGTATCTGTGAGAACTATTTCACAGTATCTTGGAGAGTAAATAGTGAGTGCAACGACCCTGCCGAAGTTTCCGGCTGCCCAAAGAGCAGACTCAGCAAATCCACTACAGGAGCAGTCAAACATTCTGGTAGGGGAGGCACGCCTGGAGACGCACGAGAGCAGAGATAGGAACCCACAGTAGCAGTGCGGCGGCGGCTAATCACAAGAAGCGTTACAAAAAAGCGCTAATTGCGCACCACAGAAGCCGAGCCTGAGCATCTGAGCAATATGTTAGCAGCGAGTATTGCCTCATTAGCGATGCAATTTATTGCTTCTCGTAAGGGTAGGAAGTGGAAATGGGATCGTACGAAATGCATTGGCTTTAACTATCAGTTTGTATTCAGTTTGCTCGATCTAAGAGAAACAATGAAAGAAGAAAGGTAACTGATGCAGTCTCTTTCATTAATTGGATATTCACTGCGGTATGACAAATATTGCGGGTTAATTGCTCGTGATGGCGCAATGAAAAAGAACAGCAATTTAGAAAAGCGTTACACCAAAAATATATTCCTGATTTAAAATATGCCTAGGGAGACAAGAATTACTTATATATTCAATGGAAAAAGCAACTAACAACCGAAGAGCAGCATTTCTAAATGCTCGTTACGATTTGGGACTGACATTAAAGGGGCAGTATCATATTTTTTTCTAAAACTTTGAAATTAAGTTATGTGGGCAACAGATGTATGAAGATATGCTATATATATGATTTTATATCGAACAACTCGAACTATAGAAAAATAAATGGCTACGTATAGATACAAGACAGCGCGGATACGAACACAACACCCGTCACGAAAGTAATGTTTACTTGTATAAACGGACAGTAATTCTTAAGCACATTAAAACACTATACTATTACTGATATAATTGTGAAAGGCGTGTGTAAAATAACATCGCTTTAGATTTCGTATTCAGTGCCTTTCGAACCATGACGTAATGAACAGGCGATAGAAATCTTGCTAAAGAAAATTTTTTAAACTCAGTTTTTGTTGGGAGGAAGAAACAAAAGTTGATGCAATGTTGATGAACGTCCTGCTATAGTTTTATCTATTAAAGACGGTGGGGAACACTAACTATCTTTTCCAGCGCTCTGTAATATTTCATCTATGATACATTGCTCATAGTACTGAAGTTCTAAATTAAGTTACCTTTACATTTTAGCAACGGTATCCCTAAGAGATACCAGAATTGGATTCCGTGCTTTAGACTCGAGCAACTCAAGATTTTCAAAAAATCACCATCACCAGCAAAGACAGATAATTAGTATTCAGGTGCTGCAGCAGACCATCCCTTAAACAAGGTAAGAACTAGACATATTCCAACCTTCCGTTATAGTAGAAAAAGAGAATTAAGGACTTCTTCCTCGAAGCAGCTTCTCAAACAAAAAATATCCAAGCCTCCATGAGCCACAAAAATAGATAATTAGTATTCAGGTGAGGGAGCAAACTGAACTTTATAGACAGCTCCAAACTTCCGTTAGGAAAAGAACGTTAACGACTCCTTGGCATAACCCTGACAAGCTAAACCAATATTAGCCTTCTCGTAGGTATAGCACTGGCTGGAATGTCCCGTATAGTTGACACAAACTCCCGGCGATATAGGGCTAAGCAGCTGTAGAAATTCAAATATTGGAAATTAGCATGGTGCGCAACTGCAGTTAATTACAATGCCGGTCATGCGGCAGACCAAGCCTGACATAAAGCACGATGTGTAATATGCAATAACACGCAATAATTGGTCAAGCAAATGTAAGTATGCGGACGCTTTCACATTAACCGGAAAAGCATGAATTTCCCCTCAAAACTCAGTACACCGAAAGCAATGCGGCAATAATCTAAGGGATGCCCACTTGCAAAAATGCAGTTGGGCATTTATCACGGGGCGCGATTTTTCCTTTCTAGAATAGAACCCTTCAATTGGAGGCAGTTTGTAGCATCTCTAGTGCAGTGTTGGCATAAGAAACGTTCATTGGTCGGGTGTAGGGCCGAGAGGAGTTCCCATGTCATGTCAGCAAGACATTAAGGTAGTCGCGCTCCAGCCGGAGCATCGCTAACTTTTGATCCGACCTCGCTGGCGGGTCCAAAACTGAGCCTTCGAGGAAATTTATGTTTAAACTCTGCCCAATCTTGTTGTCGATTGGCACGTATTGGTGCGTCTCTAATTGTTGGTCTTTCTAAGGCAGTTGGAAAAGACGGAACGGAAAATACAAAAAAGAAGATACGCTCAACTTATTGGGTACTTAGCGCAGCCAGAGGTCACGATTGGATAATAAAGTGTAAACCTAAAAGTGTTCTGAAGTTCGTTTCTTGATCTTTCCCTTCAAATTGTCAATCACGCAAATTATGAATGAGGAAATCGTTCAGAAGAGTCAAAGAGCATCGATAACTGTCGTTCATGACCCATATAAAACATCAGGTCGGCGAAACAAGTTAAAAATTATGTTGAAAATATTCATTAAGGTAAAAGAAACAAATTAGAACGCTGCACGGGCTGCGGGACTATCTAACTCCTGTACAGTTAATAGTCCAACAACACGCATAAAATTATAATTAGTTTATAGACGTATTTTTGGAGCTCTCAAAGGTTCTGTACCGAAATGAACAAAATAGTCGAAAAGTATAACGGCCACTAGCAAGCAGAAAAGAGACAGATCTGATACAGAAAAAAAGTAGAGAACACCGACGTCAAGCTAAAATACACGTTTATTACAATTCATAATATTAAGAACAACCATAAAAGTCTATTTTTTTACTGGTGCGTGCATATGATTGATTTTCTTTCTCTCATACTGGTCTCGACATGCTATTATATCTCTCATTATGTTTTTTCAATACTGTACGTAACATTTAAAAATTCCAAATCCATACAGCGAGAAAACCATTGATGCCATTAATTAAATGGAACTTTTCTGGGTGTAGTAGGTGACAGCAGAGGGAAGTAATAACATCTGGAAACTCTGTCAACTATTGTGAAACGTGGATGAAACCATGCCGCGTATAACATGAACTGGGTCAGGGAGGGATTGTCCAAATATGGACTTTCAGTTTGCCCCCCTAACAAAATATTCGGCCGCTCCAGAGGTTGTAACACAGTTTCTGGAGCAGCCTACAATTCCATTAGGAGCGACGTCTTCAACAGTGTAGCAAAGCATCAAAGGTGGTACCGGATAATTTTTTATTAGTCCACAATTCAGTTGAGTTAAGTTTGTTAAGCATTCCGCCAAACACTAAACCGCAAAGTTTCCGGGTCCGTTGGTCCGCCACCGCAGATCCACCAACGTTAAAGCTTATAATGTTTTGTTTTTTCAGTTCAGAAATAAAGTCTGTAACAGATAGATAACTTTCCATTGACAGTGTGCAATATGGAAGTTAAGTTGGGATCGATGCTTTAATAAAAAAAGAAAATTTCTAGGGCAGAGAGTGAAATGCTGAGCACCTTTATTTCCCTGGACGAACCATTAAAATCAAGAACTATCCCAGAAACTTCGGGACCTCTGGGTACTTTAATCTAGAAGTTGCTTCAAACTTATAAGAATTTCCTAGCATTCCGTAGTTGGTCGTTTTTAAAACCTTCGTTAGAATGCTATGATTTTGGCATTGAGTTATTTACCAATCCGGCATTCCCCAACCAATTATTATTTGTCCCCTATAAGTGGATTAGAAATTACCGGATTAAAATTTAAGATTCTGCAGTATATGCTGAGGAGTATCCCTTACGCCTGGAATATCTTAGATATATATAGCAGATGGGAATGAAGCTCCCGGTATATCAGCAATACTGCAGAGTGTCAAGTTTGTACGTGAATAAGCGTCTCGTTTAGGAAAGTATTTTAGACGAGTTTTTGTATGATTCTAGTTATATTCGTACACATACAGTTCTAGAGAATATTTACTTTGTACATAACAATACTTGACGATAAATTAATCGTATTTCAGGCCAGGGAGCTTCATGTACTGTAACTGCCTTTATGGTAGATAGAAATATGTCTGGTCGAAGATTTTTTAAATCTAATGAATTCAGATGCTGGGCTCGCGACATTACCGTTACAAGAGCACATACTTGCGCTCCAGGATCTTTGATGTTGCGGGAGATAACATGGCAATCCCAATTACCGTTATTCCGGAGCAGGTTTAATGCTTTTGCCCAAAGATCTTTAATTCTGGAGGTGATAGCATGGCAAGCCCAATTACTGTTATTTCGAAGCAGGTTTAATATCTGACTCGGCAAACAGACATACCTACTCAACACGAGTGGGATGAGCATGGCGGAAGATTACATAGACAAGGGCGATAAATGGAGAGCACGTTCTCCTCCAGCCTTCCACTACCCCACGCACGCAGATGATCCTTTTATACCCAGACGTAAATCTCCAATGACAGCGAAGTACACGCGTTAATTGTTACAATCAAAGGAGGTTCGGCTGTGGTGTATGACATCGTACGTCAGGCGGTGTGGCGCAGCTGGGGCAGACTTTGGCTCCAGCGACGTGGCAGGTCGACTCAAACATATCGTGGTTTTTGATGCAAAACAAGTTGATTCTTTACAAAGAGCAGGAGAAAAGGGATTTAAAAATAAATGATGGTGCCGCGATGGGGTAGATGGGGTCTTGGTTATTGCTGCAATATGAGCTGCTTATTTGTAAAGAGAATAATGAAAGGTTTAGAATACCACAAAGAAGTTTTAAATATTCATCAATGATGATGATGCCGACGCAAGGAGAGCACAAGTTAATCCATGTGCAAACGCGTCGTAGTTTCTAAGGAAGAAAAAAGCTAACTAGTCACAAACGTGAAAGGTGAATCAAAAGTTGACGATTTTCATGTAAATCCAGTTCGCACAGGGTACAACAATGCCTGAAAGTTCTACGCTACTGTTAGAGTGACGTAGCAGATGTTAATGGAAGACAATGAAGTGTTTGATTTACAGGTAACTGAATTTCTGTAAGATAGGACAACCAATGATGGCTTCCAGCTGGAGCAGGAGCGCAGAATACTTTTCGTTTGATAACAAGTGATATTTCATATTAAATCAAGATATCTTGTTTCATTCAGCATCATAATCTCCAGGAATGTATATCCAAAAAAAATGAACGAAGCTGAACCCAGGCAGGTTTACAGTTAGAATGTACTCAGACGGTTGAAGCAACCGAA
The DNA here is from genome assembly GCA_001587735.2 of Parhyale hawaiensis. Lineage (NCBI taxonomy): Eukaryota > Metazoa > Arthropoda > Malacostraca > Amphipoda > Hyalidae > Parhyale > Parhyale hawaiensis. The sequence goes on from LQNS02000136.1 coordinate 2,018,158, forward strand.
CGGTTTCAAAGTTCTAAATCAGTCCAAAGTCATTGAGCCTCCGTTTAGATTTGGCCATCAATTTGCAAGCACATGCATGCAAGCGCTTGTACCGCGCGGCGCAGTTCGCGTAATGGTTAACTATTAGTGTTTTCCCCTCGCACTCCTAACCTTCAGCTTTGTTCTTGCATTGAAGTCTTTATTATTATTAAAGCAGAAGAAACCCATACCTGCCACCATCGCGTCGACCGCTTCTCCTCCCAATCACGACAATTCCTACGCCTAATGTTTCCGTAATGAAAGACGAAAGACAAAAGTAAAATTATTCGCGAATGCTATAGATCCGTTGGACTTGAATGTATAGTTGGTACCTGCGACTGCAATCCATATCTCGCAGTTGGCAGGCCTGTAATACGGACAAAGTTTAGAGATCCAAATTGTCCGAATTATGCGAACAGCATGGGACTGCCGTGGCCTGTACACACCCATAATCGCGCTCGGCTGCCACTCTGCAGACTTTGAAGTAACTCCAGTTAAAGGTAAAATTATTCCTTTAGAAACGGCCAATGACACAGAATTTGCTGAGAAATAAAGGATAATGTACGCCATTAAACAGGATATGGACGATTGTTTGCGACCGCAATAGAGGCCGACACTTTAAATTTAGTTGCATCCTTTATAGTTGAGCTTTTCTGGTTGATAATTCAATGTTGGTTGCCGATATGGTCTATTCTGAATTGACGGTATATTTCCTTTTTCACGTGAGAGACGTCCGTATGCTGGTTGACTTATACAGCCATTCGTACATCACAATGATAGTATGTCATAATTCTCAATTGATGGTAAATTTCCTTTTTCAAGTGCAAGACCTACATATTCCGGTTGACTTATTCATCCATTTGTACGTTACAAATGATAGTATCTTTTAATTTTTGGTTACACTAGCGTAGAATAGTTAACCGCAGCTATATATAGTGCATCAAGTATTTATACCTGACGTCATCATATCCGTACCTGCACTCAACGACTGCTGAGGATTAATATTTCTCGGAAATACTCATTCAGAAAAGCCTTCATCATAAACATAGACAGGTGTCATAATCTCCCATCAAAAAATGACGGTGAATAACTTGCATTACACCATTTCGTGATCGCAACTCTGCTATGCAGGTTACAGTGAAGCTGACCACTGAATTCTCCGCTTAACATCAGTAAGCAAGAAAGGTCGTGCGGTTTTACATTGAAATGCTTAAAAAAAAAACAAAAAAAAAAAAACAAGAACTTTCTGGGTTACTTGATTATATAGGAAACTCGGTTCTGTGAGGCAGGATTGAATTTTCGGTCCCCAACAAATTTCTCGGCCGCATCAGAAGATAAAACCTCTGCAGTGCTCTGGTAGGGAGCGTCTTATAGTCCAGGCTGTATGGGTGTGTGTGTGTATTTCTCTTTCATGGCTCTACTATGTATTTTCCTATTCCATATGAAGAGGACATTGAAAAAAAGTTGGGCAAAACTTTCGCAACTGGTACATTTTTGAGGGGGGCATGTGGGGGGCCCAAAATTATTAATTGCGGACTGATTGACCTGAAACTTGCTCAGAATGTGTATTTTTGAAAAATAAACATTTTTTTTCCGACAAGTTTTTTTGATTTAGGCCTTAGTTTTTGAGATAATTGGGTTTATATATAAATATATATGTATATTTTGGAAATTTTTTCAAACGAATAGAACTCAATGGGTTTTCATGCTCGGATAAAAACAACGGCACTTTTGGAATCCTTGACACATTCCTAACAAAACCATAGAGCTGGATTCTCCATTTTAGCCCTCATAATATTTTTTTTTATCACAGCTGCATTCTTCATTTTTTATTTCGTTGCGATCGCTAACTAAAAAATAGGGAAAAAAGCAATGAAGGGATTGGGTTTTGAACTGTGATACAAAAAACATTATATGAGGGCAAAAAATGTAATATCCTGTTCAATAGTTTGTCAGGAATGCTCCAAGGATTCCAAAACTGTCATTGTTTTTATTCTAGCATGAAAACTCACTGAGTTCTATTCATTTGATATTACCAATATATAGGTACATATATATCTATATACAAACCACATTATCTCAAAAACTATGAGCTAAATAAAAAATGTTGTACGAATAAAATGTTTCTTTTTCAGAAATACATATTGTGAGTAAGTTTCAGAACAATCAGTCCACAATTTATAATTTTGGGCTCCCCTCAAAAATGTAGCAGTTGCAAAAGTTCTACCAACTGTTTTTTTAATGTCCTCATCATATGGAATAGAACAATACACGGTTGAGCCGTGAAAAAGAAATGTACACAGACACCCCCCCCCCCTCCCAGAGCCTGGACTATTAAGCGTTATTGGTTTGAGAAGAGAAGTAACCCTTGAAACTAAATCCAAAACAGCAAATCGAAAGTCAAGCGGATTAGATCATCTAATTTGCAGTTTGGAACGAAATACACATTCAGTATCTGGTCTAAACTGCATGCAGTAGTCCCAAAGCATGGTTAGAGGCACCGTAGATTCTCCCTCAATAGCCTCCATCTGTCATCATCGGTGCCGCCTTTTAAGCCAATTTCTTACCGATGTGAATCGGCCCCTTCAGTGCTTCCTTTCAACCTGGTAGTGCTCGGTAGTTCGTAGAGAGGCTTAATACGTTACTTCCAAAGAGACGAACATTTGATAATATTGAATACTGGGTATCTATGTACTAATCTACTAAGTATGTGCCGCAGTTTTGGATGGGTAACGTGCTCTATATCTTCATTATAGTCCAGAGCGACGAACACTTGACAGTAACAAATATTAGGCAGCACTTAATTGTGAGTGCGCACGATAGTTATTATACGGCCAGGCAAAGCAGGCGTATTTCCATGCATGTCACGAACCAACAGGAAGAACACTTTATGATAACGACCTTTAGGTCACTATTAAATAATAGGAGAGTGCACGGTATTAATAGGTGGAGCATGGCACATCCATGCTTTCTCTGTAGTTTAGGAAAAAGAACACGTAATACTATAATGCTTATAATCAATAAGTATTGATTAACTCCTATCATTATTCAGCTCTTTACTGTTCAAAAAAATTAAACGTTTTAGGAAGAGTACGACTTGAAAACCGGTAAAATGGTGGCTGTCGGCGTTAAAGCATTAATTGGTACAAACACAGTGTTTTTTTTGCATCTGCTAATTTGTTAAAATTACCAAAGCAGTGTTCTCACGTTTGCATAATCTAATAAGTTTCAAAATTTAGTCATTCCAACAGCTTGCCAGCAATCCAATTAAGGGGATGTCATTCAACACTTAAATATAACTTCAGTCTTCACGCAGTCAAGACACAAACGATCAAGACCACCCACGTCAATCTCTTTGTTTTTAAATTCATACACTGTTTGAAGTGTTCCATGGACGTTGTATATAGCTCCACAATAGGTCACCTGTGGTTTTACGTTCCTTCAGGAATTCTAAAAGTTTATTCAGACGAAAAGCCCGATGTGTTCGTCAGCAGACTATACACGTAGTGTTCCTCAGCAGCCACCAAAATCTGACACAGACTTTGAACATTCCCCACAACTCACAAAAAAGAAATGTTCTTTAGCAGACACAATGGTCCGATAAGTTTTCTTTCAGTATTTGTAATAACTCACCGAAATACTCCATGTGCTCTTTAGCACATACTAAGATCCAATTAAGTTCATTAAATAATCAAAATAACTTACCAAAAAACCGGAAGTGTTGTCCAGTAAACACCGAAATCTGACTGTGAAGTTCCTTTCTAGGGGCTGCTGGTCCCCATTTAGGACCTCCTGCAGGGTGGCGTTGGCCTGGTCGGGGGGCATCTGCGAGTTCCACATGAGCTGTCTCTGCAGCTCTTCTCTGTCCTCCGAATGTACCAATTCGTACACGCTCTGGTGGACTATGTCGCTCTGCAACAGAGACATTAATTTCTTAGGACTAAGTCTAAAAGACAGCACTCACGAAATTCGCATTTTGTTCCAAAGAAAAATTAACTTTGACCGGCACAAGGTGAAAAAGAAAAACATGATCAAAATTAAATGCTTGTTGCAAAAGCAAAAACTACTGGACGCAAAAAAATGTGTGTTCGGAAATGCTGCTCTGCGGAATAGGCATTGGTAGCTGCCTGAAGTAGACTCTTGACTAAGAAACAATTAATTTTCAAAGCGGACATGAAGAAAAATTTTACAAGATAAACATTGATGTCACTGTAACACAGTTGGTAAGTGATTTTCTTAATTCAATTTACAAAAAAATAAGCAAAACGGCCAGCGACTAAATATATCTTGAAGAAATTAACAGTCAATGAAAGAAAACAAACTATCACGACAGTTATGGAATGATAAAACTGCGTGAACGGTTAGCTTCAATGTCAGCTGTTCCCATATGGGAACCTGTTCTTCACTCGTATAGTATAAGGAACAAAAGGACCTGCAGGTTGGCTGCCACTTTCTTTTATAAGAGATGAAGAGCAATAATGCAAAGGCAGTTCACGTTGCAGAACAGGAATAAACTAAAAGAAACTCCTCGCCAGAATGCCCATAATTAACGAGACTTGGAGAGGGTGAAAAGTTGG
>LQNS02000136.1:2022765-2037407 GCA_001587735.2 Parhyale hawaiensis
ACGTGGGTGCAGTTAGAGAAACAAAAATTTAAGTATGTGACAAACTTCACAAGGTACCTGCAACATATATCGAGGTGTTATCCAGTGGACACCAAAATGCAAGGAAGTCCTTAAGATTTTCAAATAAGTCACGAAAAGCCCGATGTTTTCTTCAGCAGACTATACACGTAGTGTTCCTCAGCAGCCACCAAAATCTGATACAGACCTTGAACATTCCATACAACTCACAAAAAAGAAATGTTCTTCAGCAGACACAATGGTCCGTTAAGTTCTCTTTCAGTATTTGTAATAACTCACCGAAATACTCCATGTGCTCTTTAGCACATACTGAAATCCGATTAAGTTCATTACATAATCAAAATAACTTACCAAAAAACCGGAAGTGTTGTCCAGTAAACACCGAAATCTGACTGTGAAGTTCCTTTCTAGGGGCTGCTGGTCCCCATTTAGGACCTCTTGCAGAGTGGCGTTGGCCTGGTCGGGGGGCATCTGCGAGTTCCACATGAGCTGTCTCTGCAGCTCTTCTCTGTCCTCCGAGTGTACTAATTCGTACACGCTCTGGTGGACTATGTCGCTCTGCAACAGAGACATCGATTTCTTAGGACTATGTCTAAAAGACAGCACTCACGAAATTCGAATTTTGTTCCAAAGAAAAATTAACTTTGACCGACGCAAGGTGAAAAAGAAAAACATGATCAAAATTAAATGCTTGTTGCAAACGTAAACGCTACTGGACGCAAAAAAAATGAGTGTTCGGAAATGCTTCTCTGCGGAATAGGTATTTTGACTAGCCTGTGTTGTTATCTGCTGTCCCTATATAGGATGAGAGAAAAAACTAGATTCTCAAGAGTTGTCAGGAGAGTCCACTTAACATCAAGCAACGTGAAGAAAAAACAGATTAAATGCTTGTTTTGGCACCACGATGATAATTTCGAGCACTTATTGTAAGCCAAATAAAATTGATCTAGACAAAAACATTTCTGAGCCACAAATGTATGAAGTTATTGAGGATCTTCTGCGTTACATGGTACAACGAAAATGAAGTTCTGGCACTCGGAAGGTCAGTCTAATCGGCACGGTAGCTTGCATCCATAAAATATAGATGATCATATTTGAGAGAAGGTTGGCATTGGAAGCTGCCTGAAGTAGACTCTTAACTAAGAAATAATTAATTTTTAAAGCGGTAATTACGGAAAATTTTACAAGATAAACATTGATGTCACTGTAACAAAGTTGGTAGGTGATTTTCTTATTTTAATTTACAAAAAATAAGCAAAACGGACAGCGACTAAATATATCTTGAAGAAATTAACAGTCAATGAAAGAAAACAAACTATCACGAAAGTTATGGAATGATAAAACTGCGTGAACGGTTTGCTTCAATGCCAGCTGTTCCCATATGGTAACCTGTTCTTCACTCGTATAGTATAAGGAACAAACGTACCTGCAGGTTGGCTGCCACTTTCTTTTATAAGAGATGAAGAGCAATAATGCAAAGGCAGTTCACGTTGCAGAACAGGAATAAACTAAAAGAAACTCCTCGCCAGAATGCCCATAATTAACGAGACTTGGAGAGGGTGAAAAGTTGGACGTCCGCGAAGGTTCTCAAGTAGAGTCACGCACGCGAATCTCTGACCCGACCGTGCGCGGAGGGTCAGGCGCATCGTAAACTATGGCTGCTATAAACCACCAAGGCGCTCATCTAAAAACGTATTTCAAATATCAAAGATTTTAGAAATTGCCCAAGAACATTACAATAAGAGAAATACCGTCGCTTATCAACGCCTGGCATCAAGAGGGAAAGATCGGGCATGTGGGGCGCGTGAGTGAGCGTTGGAGGAGGTCGGGAGAAACATAGAGGTGACGTAGAAGCAGCTTTAGAAATTCTTATTATATGTGCATGAATTTGTACATCACACAGAAAACTCACAAGTCAACGCAACCCTAATTATTGCCGTACACATGCGGAAGTCGGGATTAATAAGCCTGGTCATTGTACAACGTAAACATTGGACACTGATAGAACTTTCTAAGTATCAACTAACTCAACGGGAAAAATATCGATTGTAGGGCTAAATGATCTAGTTCATGTGTACTACGGTATATCTAGTAGCAGCACCTGGCTTTTTGATCAACAAAGTTCAGTGTTTTTCTGGTTCAATTTTTAGGTTTCAGTAACTCTAGTCACTTCTCCGTGAGACACAACAAATTGAACCCACTCAACAATTCAGAAAGTTCAGGTTTTGAATTTGAAATAAGAAATAGTTACCTCCGCCAAGGAGGTTATGTTTTCGTCGTGTTTGTCTGTCTGTCACAAGATAACTAAAAAAGTTATGAACCAATTTTGTCGAAATTTACAGGGATTCTTACGTATGGTAGGAGGATCAGATGATTAACTTTTGGTGAAGATATGTCCGTCCGTTTGTTTGTTTGTTAGTCTACCTCATTTTTCTCAATGTCATAATTCAAAAAGTTATGACTGGATTTTTATGAAATTAACATGAGTTATTAGGTGTGTAACGAAGAGTAGATGACCAAACTTTGGTAATGATCCGTTTGTTTGTTTGTTCGTTCGTTCGTTTGTCACTGTTTTTAATTTTATGCTTGTCAGCACAATAACTCAAAAAATAATGAATGGATCTTTATGAAATTCATAGGGTCTATTAGTAATGTTAAAAGACATAAATGATTAAATTTCGGAGCAGATCGGTTTGTTCGTTTGTATGTTTGACTCATGTTTGTCATAACGTTTATTAGCAGTATATCTCAAAAAGTTACGAACAGATCTTGAAGAAAATTGCACGAGCTTTTATTTCTATCAAAAGGCACAAATGATTAGATTTTGGAGTTTATACAGAGCAAATTATGGCTTCAGAGCCAATTTGAATTTTTTGCTACCGTTGCCTCGCTTGGCGGAGGTATGCGCTCTCAGATTGCTCTAGTTGAGATTAAATTCAAGTAACATACACAAGACAATGCGGGATCAGACCAGAGATTGGACGCAGCGCTGACAATATTGTGGCAACGTTAGTTAGTTACACACGCATGGGAATTATCCCACGTAATCTTCCAGCTCTCGGTTGCAAAAAATTAAGTTTGTAATAAAAGCCAAGTGGTAGATGTTGGACCAGCTTAATTTCTGCAGAGTGCCTAGTAGTCAGGAAATCTACTATCATAAAAGAAGTCGTAAATTTTTTACGTTTTCGTAAGCATGTACATCTGAATACAGTACAGTTTATCGATAATATATAGTCACACGAGTTTATCAAGAAGTTCAAGATAAATCAGAGGCAAGAGTGTGCTGAAGAAATCACAGGCTTATGAAGAGCTGCAAATCTTTTCAACTACGCCACGAAACCTTTTCAGTAAGTCGCTTTAAGCACTGCACTGCAGCTGATGTCAAATGGGCTTAGACTGCATGCGGAGCATTATTGGAATACATAACCCATTTAATTACATTCTATCAGTGTATTTTTGTTAGCCCGTGACCTTTTCGTCCGACCTCACGAAGAGACGGCAGCGCTGTAGCCTCCAGACCAGCCGACCGCGTCTATTCAAAAGCAACTCGTCTTCACAAGTTGCTCGTCACAAATTGAATTATGGACTCACGCGGCTCCGACCGAGAATATTGAGCAGCTACCCGGAGACTTGATGAAGTCATTATTGAGGCCACGACAACGATTAGCATGTCCAAGAAAGCGGATAAATTTCCATAGGGTTTCATGCGAGCATCTCGGACGATACCAACTCAGCGGGAAGCTCCGGCCCGCACCAGCAAAAAAGGGTAAGCTTCCGTACTGTTTTATGTTCGTAAAAGTAAGTGGGAGTTTTGAAGGCTCGCTTAATTGATGGCTGCAGGATACACATGAGCTCCAATACGTTTTACTCTCGTTAAGGCGCGCAGCCATACAAGGCAGAGAGGCGAGCGTATGCTTTATGTTGCTTGGTAAAGTGGGATGGAGACGGGACAGAATGAAGCACCAGCAGATACTCATGCTGTTCGGCATAGCTGGATAGAGATGGGACAGGGTGAAGTAACAGAGATCCCCAAGCTCTTTGGCATATCTGGATAGAGATGGGACTGGATGAAGCAATAACAGATCTTCACGCTGTTCGGCACATCGGGATGGAGATGGGACAAATAACTGCATAATTTCCTACAAATACTACGTGATTGCACGTTAAACTTCTATCAGCCAACATATACAATATTCTCTGCAGTCTGGCGAAAGTATTCGTCCCGTACTACTACATGGTGAGTATAATTTCTATTTTTTTTTAAACGGAATGAGAATCCAGAATCCGGACGCACTGCCCCATTCCTATGTTTATTACAGTCTCACGTCACTATTATACCATTGTGACGTCACGGAGTGATTATCCTAACGTTCTGAAGATCATTTGCTGCGGCTTCAGCAGCGACCGCGTAAAGATCGCAGCGTGAGCGGATCATCCAATCAGCGGCGCTAAATTGACAGCTACTCCGCCGACCGCGTCAGCCGCTGCCTGTGAAGGCGTCATGCCGGCAGTGCTCGTCTACGCTGCTGTCATCAAACATAACTTTATCAATCGCCTTTGTTGAAAAAGGGGCCGGAGAAGAATGAAGAAATGGTGAACTGAAGGTCAAAAAGTGGACGAAAAACAATAATGAAACGGTAAAATTAAACTGTGTCAATCGCCGTTATGGAAAAATTGGCCAGAGAAGAACAAAGAAATGATATAGTTAAACTACACAGTCGCCTTTGCTGATACAGTAGCCGGAATAGAATGGAGAAGTATGGTAAAGTGCAACTATATCAGCTGTCTTTGTTGAAAAAGTGGCCAAAGAAGTACGAAGTTATTACAAAACGAAGCTACGGGTAAGTTTAGTTAGCCATTGCCCCGGTTCCAAAAGCGGCCGGAGAGAAAACGAAATAAACGGCAGGCTTTATAGAACAAGTTAGAAAGTGGATTCGTACCATTACCGGGAATTAATGCATTGCTTTGAAAGAAAGAAGTGATTTTGTCGTGCAGTTTTGGCGCTAAATTGTTTTTTTTTTTTGCAGTGGATTGACGTAAAGACGCGTATAAAATTTATCTCACGCTATAGGGTAACATTTCATCTTAGGGAACTAAATGTTATGATTGTTTTTTTTTGTCAAACATTCAAAGTGCTAGTGAGTTATTTTGTATATTAATCATTACAAGCAAATTGGCTAGGCGTCTAGATAAAGGGTGAATCCCGTAGAAGATTAATAACGTCTTTCTTTGCTCTAAAGGTCACGTCATCATTTTATGTTTCATATTCCTCCAGCTCATATCAACTAAAAACTAGAATATCGGAGTACTAGCATAACGCCAACCTCAGAGCTTAGTTGCCCGATCTGGAAATGTGCCTCTTTGTGCGTCTATGTCATATTATGTCTATTTTAAACTAATCTACTGCATCAAGATGTTCAAATTTAAATGGTCGCAGGCAGAAAACCTACACTTTAACTAGTGCTATACGTGCGAAAATTTATGCTGAACCTCGAAAAGATTTGCTCAAGAAATTCTTAAGCACTAGCAATATTTTCTCAGTTTAGAAGGATATTGATGAGTGATAGCGTGAGGAAAATTGAAACGATCAATGAGTTTCAACATGGGGGTAATATTATCGGAAATATTTAAATAAAATAGGCCTATCAGGTAAGCTGGTCTGTTTGATGTTGATGCCTACAGTAATTCATAACGCCAAGTGTTATCTACGAAAGGCATTCTCGACAATGCAAAGTTTCTTTTAAGGGAACCACGATTTAAGCATACCGCCGTGGTGCTAAGTGCGTCTTTAACGAACGTATAGGAGAGTGCGCACGACTCGCTTTCGTTCGTACAGCGATCTGCGCAACAAACGTTCCCAGAGGGTCCTCACGGGAAGACAGTGGAGGCCTGCACACGGCAATCAGAGGCCTGCAAATTATACGCATCAGCCAAAATATTGATCAATATACCAGACAATCTGATTGGGACTGTGAATTGCCACATATTGAAGTCGTTCCGGGGTTAGCCATTGTCTCACTTCACTTATGGCGGGAATGCAAAGGCGTTCCCAGGTATGATTGCCTGCGATCAAATGCCGCCTTTACGGTGCAATTTTGGATTTGCCAACTCGCAGCAATTGTGCATCGTAACTCAAGCAGTAAAATGAGAAATTTTCTCGAGCAATCACAGAGGAAACAAGCGAAGTGAACGTCTTGAACCAGTTGCTTGCAAGCTCTCATTTGCAAATAAAACAATGCAGTAAATGTATCAAATTATGGCTGAAACAATTGTACGATCTTGAAGCGGAATATTCGTGAGATACGACATAAATAACTGTCACGCTTCAGTGCCCTCGGGGTAATCTGGAATCGTATGTGGCTGTAATGCCGTCTTTGAAAGCTGAGCACTTACATCCAAGCTGTCATGCAAAGATCGATTTACATAGAAAGTGGGCTTAGAAATTTAGTGAACTTATGAAATTCAGGGAGAAAATATTCATAGACTTCCGCTTCTCTAGTTTTCAGGCTTTTGTTGCTCTAGGTAAAGGAAAAACGCAAGTTTTCGTGTATTTAAAACTCTATCTGCGTAGATTTGTCCTGCCACTTTTCTAACGAGCAATTAATTTGACTACACATTGATATGTTGGATATCACTAACATTCTCGTGTTTACTAAGATAACTGAGTTTTGGCTAACCATGAAATCGAAATAATGTAAAAATAAAAGGGGTTCACGAAAGGAATTAGCTACCAAAGACAAAATATTACTCGTACGAAATACGTGTTTACAAAAAATATGAATTTAAAAAATGCAGAGAGAGTGAAACTGATATACTTATGAAACATTCAATATTGAACAGACTCAGTAAATAAGTTGAATGCAAGAGTCAGTAAGAAATCAGAATGTTGACCTCCCTCGGCGGTTTAACCACCGAAGACACTGAACTATTCTACAAAGAGTACGCTATATATGGTCGTTAGGCGACATAAGTCACGTGGTAACTAGCAAGTCGATAGGATGACAGTGTTTAGGTATAGGAATAGAAGCGATAGTAGCAGGCAAGGCAGGACGACACTCGCATAATGGGGCTGAAGCACGGGAAGGTTGCACTTGTCGTGGGTCGTCCCAAGTAAAAAGCCTTCATTGTCTAGCAATAAACAAGAGCTGATTTGGGGAGTATCAACAAAAGTGAAGTGCAAGGGTGCCATGACGGTCTTTAGTGTTTGCATCAATGGCATAATGGCACTTGATAAGAGCTTTTATGGCCATAGAAATGCAGAAGAAAAGGACTAATAAGGATCTTTTCAGAAGCAGTAAGATAGCGGTAATCGCGGGCTTGGAAATGAAGTGGTTGTGTAATGTAACCGATGCGGTTGGTGTGGATCTCAAGGCGCTAATATTTTTTCATGGATAGAAACGCGTATAAACATAGACGCCTGTTTTGAAAAGCGATACTTTACCGCAATTTTGCAGTAAAGTAGCTGTAGATATCGAGCAGTTCGACTGGTACAAGATAATTTTGGTTACTTGAAATGGAATTTTTACGGACGTACACATGCACGCAATATACTGTATGCTGCTCGGAACAGAGCTCAACGCTGGAGAGAGGCGTCACCTCTGGCATGCAAGAAGTAAGGAGTACCTGTCCCAGTGCTGTTAAAATGCGGGTTCTGCAATTCAATAATATTATAAAGCAATAAAGAGACAGGCAACCAACCTTTTCATAAATCAATAAGTTTGCATTGCACCCTGGAGAAAATCTCTATACCACGATCTCACTACTTAAAAACATCTACAATATATATGCGTTCCAAAAGTCTTTGAAGTGTAAATATTTATTGTTTGTAGAACGTGTTCAGTCACATGTGACCCTAGTCCACAGTTGTAAACCAAAATGCCCGCTGAAACTGGATTATATTTTCAGTTTGCAAACGTATTTTCACTGCAATCGCCTTTAACAAAAGACCTAATAATTTTACGCTAATTTTTCATTCATTCAATAATGAAGTTTTGAAAATCTCAATGGCTACGAGTCTCCCGAATTTTCGCGTATAAGAGACTGAATGAAACTTCTTCACGCCATATTGAATCAAAATTTAGTCATATTCATTTAAAAAAGGGCCACAGAGCTCAGTAAAGTCAAACTGAATCCTTAATTTCAACGTAACAACGAATGAACAACTTCAGATAAAGGTAGTTATGTACAATAACAGTTCTAATAAAAAACTTGTTGCTTGTACTCCCAAAGTACACTCCCTGTACTGGACGACCCAAGTGTACTGCTACAACGATGTTAACTATCTGATCGATAACTACTGAGCTGATTGTATGGTATTTGAATGGAAGTTTATTTTTACAGCTCGTAGAACACTCTACAACTGTGACGATGAAGTCACATGATAGTAATAGAATACAATTCTCCATGGAAAATTGCGTGGCGTGTGGCATACTGAATTTTAGACTGGACATTATGAATAGATAACGAAGGAACCTATACATGGTGGTATATATATTCTTGGTTAAAAAACAGCTGTGTGTCCCCCTTCCAGATTATCGAGGACGGGCACTTCTATTCCGGGGTCACGCTAAGCATCTGCATGCACAATTTAATGCAAGGAACAAGTTGTGCGTTGCCGAAAATTAACCTACAGTATCGGGTTAAAAGTACAGTAAAATACTATACTATGGTAAATAGAAAGTAATAACTAGAAGTCGACTAATGTAGTAGAGAAGCGCACTCAGATCAGACATCATCGATACCGCTGGGTGTTCTTGGAACTGAGTGACAGTAAAAATAGCAATTTCCTACTTTAAACCTCCCTATCCTCATCCTTTGCTACGATTCAAATTGAGAGAGACCGAAAGAAAGAATAAGTATCACGTCTAGCAAAGCAAGGAACCCCGGCATCGAGAAAGAAAACCTGAAAAAGTAGAAAAATCAGTAGCAATGCAACTATGAAATAAAACGCAATTTAGTGGTTGCCTGTAGTTGGTTGGGTAGCCTCTTCCTGCGGACGAGAAAGATTTATAAGAGAAAATTCACTCGCAGAAAGGCAAGGTCCCGTTGCCTAGCCAAATTTTTAAAATCGATTGCCTGCAGACGACTGAAGCCCGTTATGGTGACAGCATAGATATAATAGACTGCACTACCTTCTACTAGCGCATATTTTTTGACCTTATAATGCACAATTAAGTAGAAGATAAACCACGGAAAATGAAAAGACATTCATGAGAAATTATACAAGAACAAGTGCCAGGGTTTCGCCGAAGCACTTAGTTTCTGCCATCACTGAATGACGGAGCGGTCTGCTAGTCTACAGTATGGTACAGACTGACGTGTATTTAACTGTTTATCTGTCCATTTTCTGTCACACTTGAAGAAGCAGATAGACGGAAATTTGTCTAGGTTGGAGACTGACCACCCTGTCAAGCACTGTAAACTAAATGGCAAAAGTAGTCCAGGTTGCAAATGATGGCGCAAGTATACGGTTGCCTCATATAAGCATGCATGCACTCCTTAATTACTCTGCCAGTGCTGAAATTGAAACACTGAATATACTCGTATCTGCAGCTTTCTGCATCCTGATCCTCATTCTCTACCCACCGAAAATTTCGTCGATTTTCAGAAGGAACACTGACGTCAGAAATGAAGTGAAATAATTGCTGTGTAAACTTTGCCCAAAGTGGAGTTTCTCTATTAAAATAATTTTAATCTAGCGCGGCTGACAGTATCATTAGAAAGTTAAATAACTGGTTTAATTCCTGATCAACAAAAGAGCCAAGGCGAAAAACCTGAGTTTAGTGTCAACTCTTCTAAGAGGAAAGAAAAGGGAAAACCAGGATTTAGTTTGCAGGCAGGTGGAGGGTGCGGCGCTCGAGGAACAGACAGGGACAGAAGCTTCCGACAAGATCCCACATAGGAGGACGGATCGCGGAACGGATATGCGGAGGTGTACACCTGAACATTACGTCTCTCATAATAAGCAAGTACAGCGTATCGAACCAGCCATGATGGAAAATTTGTGCTGCCGTCATGAGAACGCAATATGGGCAGAAAAGAAGAAAAATTGCCACTCAAGACTTCGCTCATTTATAAGCGAACGACTGATTTTAATAGGAGGTGAACAGTGCGTGAGAAAGTGCTTAATAGGCGAGAAATTGATTCAAAAACATCATAATAAGGGAGCTTGGTTCAGCTTGTTCTAGCAGTACTGAAAAAACAGTATTGCGCAGCCGTAACAATGTTTAACTGTAATGTGGGTTATGAAGAAAGAAACGCATTGCAAATGCATGGTGATGGAATGGAAACGGCATGAATGCACAAGAATGAGAGAAGTGTAAATGGGTAATAAGGATATCAAATGCCATAAATCAGTAATTATAACAGAAATGAGAAATATTTTGACAATAATGCAGGAGAAGCCATAAAAATGCGAAACAATACTAACCAAAAGTTATTTATGGAAGTTTTGGTACTGAACTGGGAACAAAGTTAATCCCTGTCTTTTAATTCTTAGAAGTCGTTAGATATTTTCAAGACTACACCTACGTTTCTGTTTATTATTTTCTAGAATAGAATAATTAAAATCATAACGGTTTACTGGAAGGAAATCTATTTCATCATAATAAGCATGAAAACAATTTTTCAGAAACAAATGGTGCGTTTGACTTGCAAAACGAAGGATTACGTAGTTATTGCATAATATTAAATAAATATACAGGAGGGGGTGGCAGATATATGAAGTTAAAACGTTCAGGAATTAATCTTTTCCAAACAACAATTAAGATTTTCTAAGGGAATGGCTGCGCTAAAAAAGCAACAGGCGTTAATACACTGATGGGAATGTATCACAAAAAAAATTAATATCAATTAAATATATTAACTACAATGCTTAGTTCCCAATCTTTCCCCAAGCACTACTTGAAGCGCCTTTATTGAAAGTCATTTTCCTAACTGCAGTTGCTTCGTACAACGTGACTCGACAATAAAAAGACACGGAAATTTTCAGCCTACACACACAGTGAATGGCAGCTATGATCACAGCCTCCTATTTAATTTGTTTGATAATATGCAACTAACGTAGTCGACTATGACCGAGCTGCAGCAGCGAAGTACAACTTTCACTCTGGCGTGAGGGAGAGAATCTAAATCCAGACGACTGAACGAATGGTAGCTATAGCATGTCTCATAAATGTACTGTTCATGGTTAGAGTCAGTTCTGCGTGCTTTATAAAGGGAAGTTCGCAATCACCAACAATTTTTTTTAATATAATTAGTCGGCAGATTATAATTAAATGTATCTCTGATACTTACTAGCTACAATTAAGCAGTCATCAACATTGAGAAATTGGATTTGGTTTTCACTGAAACACCCTGCGTATTTGCAAGCACAGTTGACCAGATCAAGCAGTTCAGGAACAAGATAAGGAGGCCAATATACGTCAGTTATGTGTATTAACGATATATGTTGTACTGAACAATAGTTAAAGTGGACCTTTATTAAGGCGCATTCACACGACAGTCAAATGAACGAAATTTTGAAGTTTGACTAACGAAAGGTTGTTACTATACAGTATATACTTACATAATATTGACAAGTACAATGTGCAAACCTCGTCGAAGGTAGTATTTCTGCAGCAAACTATTCAAACCTCGTCGAAGGTAGCATTTCTACAGTAAAATGAGCAAACTCTCGTCGAAGGTAGCATTTCTGCAAAAAATGAGCAAATCTCGTCGACGGTAGCATTTCTGCAGCAAACTATTCAAACCTCGTCGAAGGTAGCATTTCCGTAGCAAAATGTGCAAACCTCGCCGAATGAAGAATTTCGTAGTGAAATGTGCAAGCCTCGTCGAAGGTAGAATTTTTGTAGCAAAATGAGCAAACCTCGTCGAAAGTAGAATTTTCGTAGCGAAATGTGCAAACCTTGTCGAAACTAGAATTTTCGTAGTGAAATATGCAAACCTCGTCGAAGGTAGAATTTTTGTAGCGAAATGTGCAAACTTCGTCGAAAGTAGAGTTTTCGTAGCGACATGTGCAAACCTTGTTGATGGAAGAATTTCGTAGTGAAATGTGCAAACTATGCGAAAGTAGAGCTTCCGAAGCAAAATGATGTCACCCTTGCGTGCCTGAATGCAACGATGACGTCACTGTTTCACAGGGATCGCATTGCTGAACTTCTGTTGTTTTTACTGATGTATGTGCAAGGTTTCGCTTGTGTGCAGTTAATAGTTTTCAACCGATCTTGTGCTCACACCACTGCAATTAGCTGCCTAAAGAAAGCATTAGATGCGCTTATAAGTTTACCGGTAAAAGAAAAAGTACAGCACAAGGAAGCAAAAGTAGACGTGTTTGGTAAGAAATTTCATACCATCCAGTTCTGACTGTTGCACAACTTTCTTAAATTATATACTAAGGATATTTTGCAAGCAAGTAAAATGTTTTCAGGCATCGCAGTGCAGACAAATGAATAAGTGAGCGCGCTCTTCACAATTACAGTATGGACGTGAAAGATGCAATACACTTAGAAAGAAAATAACAGCTTTATCGCATAAATTTCGATTTTCAGAAGGGCACAGAAGTTTTCGATTGGGTTTAGATCTGGTGAGCACCGCGGCCAAACCATCAGTTTCTCTCCATATGGAACCCTAGAGTCCAGAAATGCTGTGGTAGTACGGGCAGGGAAAGAAGGCGCATTATCATGCATGAAAATCAAGTTTCGAAGCAACGAAATTAAATCAGAATCAAATTAAATCCCATGTTTTTCTCACATGGATGCAGCGCCCAACAAATTGGGGCGCAGAAGGTGTTCATACAGTTAGGTAACATTCTTAAAGTTAACATGTGGCACAAGAAGCATAATAGATTTGTGAAATATTATACTAATGGGCATTGTAAATTATGTTAACCGGTTCCAAACTTAAAATATAGCAGAGTATCATAATTTCGGATAGATCTAAAGCTTATACATTTTTATCTTACAACTTAATGACAATAGAGGAGGTTTTGCCTAAAAATAGATGTATTACAGTTTGAATTACGGTGCGTGTTATACCTCAGTGTAATTAAAAGCTTTTTTAATCTTATATCAGCTATGGAAATAGAAAAGGAAAGAGGTATGTCGTCCAACCATAGAACCAAGCCCTCCTTCAAGATGTCACAATACGATGCAGATGCAGGTACTCTAACTGGATCTACAAGTCGAACCCCAATGATACAAGCTCATATTATAACACCACCTCCCTGTTGTTGACGTTATGACACTAACCTCCAGGTAGCACCCAACCCTTACTCCACCCATCAGGTCCATCAAGGGTTGCCCGGGTTTCGTCGGTGAACAGAACATGATTCATGTTGATCTTCATGTATTTCTCTGCCATTCCATCCTCAAAATTTTATGTCTAGGGGTCAGAGGAGGCAATTTCAGAGGGGATTTGACAAAAGCAATGGATCGAAGGATGTAATTTCTTGTGGTTTTGTGATATTAGGCTTCAGGAAGCCCAGCAGCCGTAAAAATTGATTTATTTGTTTGCCCGGGTCTTTGACGTAGCTGACGAACTACATTTCTCATGTCTCTATCAGTAACAGTCTTTGAATGCCTAGCATCTGATTGTTTTTTCCGTGGTGAAGGCTCCTTCAAGAATCTTGCTACTGTGCCAATATGGCATCCTGTTTTTCAGGTAATGATATCAGGATAGGTGCCTTTAGCAGTTTCTTTGATGATGATTTCTTTGTCCTCGTTAGTTAGAGCTTTTCCACGTCCCATTTTAGCAGAATAGACAAGAAGTTATTATCGTCGTTAACCTCAAAAAGAGAAAAAAAGCAAAGAGTTGTCAATCAGGAGACGCAATAAAATGTAAACAATCTCAACAGTGTTGCCATAAGACGTCACGATATCCCTGCAAGTTTCATGAAAATTTGATCGAACAAAAATGAGATTTGGTCAATCTTGTGCTAAGGCTGTTATTTCCGTTCTAAGTGTAGTTAAATGAGTGCGTTACTGCCCCTTTAGGCGGTATGTGAGAGGGTTCCAGGGATGGTAGCATTGAGATCACCTTACAGTATATATCGGCTAATATGCAGTATGTCTACCATTTCCATTGCTATTCACTAACATACAATGAAAAGTGTGACAAGAATAGCGAGAGAATGGGTAGCAGTGATGGGTTGGTACACGGGAGTAACAACAAACGGATTAAAAATGGATCGAAAACGTGGGCAGCTTAGTAAAATTCGCGCACAAGGTATAATAATTTAAACGCGAATAAGAAAGCAACGAAGAAAATAGCAAACGTCAGCAAAGCGCTGATGCACAGGAGAAAGGAAGACTGTAATAAAGTACGCGCGAATCAAGAAGACAATGAAATAACAGCCAGCAGTGGGGCTTTTACTCAGGAGCAAGGAAAACAATAATAAAATAGGTGCGAATCAGAAAGGGCAATAAAATAGGTATGAGCGGCAGAGGACTGGTGGCGGCGCAGGAAGAAAGCGAGAAAAGTTGGCCAAATTACACACACATCAGCAGGAAGTCATAACGTCAATGTAAGCACCATTTAATGGATATAAAAAGCCTGCAGAGCAGGTAACAACTGTTACGCTTTACTGCCAGCAATTTGGCAGTTAATATACCTCAAACAAATGGGCA
>LQNS02000136.1:2051489-2067292 GCA_001587735.2 Parhyale hawaiensis
AGTAAAGGTAACTCGATAATTTTCTGTTCCCCAGAGGTAGTGCAAAGGGTTCTAACATTTATTTTATCTACGAACATATAAACACAACTGTGTTCACAAAACGGCGATAAAATGTTTACCGTCAGCTCAGTAATAGTCAGTATTCTCCACAAGTGTCACTACTGTGGTAAAGTTTACTATTTCTCGTCAAATTTGCAGTGAAATAGAAATCAGAGTGGCTTAAAGGCTTTTAAAATGTCTATAAAGAAACAAGAAAGCCTCATGGAACGCCTAGTTTATTCGTTTTGCGGACGAACCTGCTTTGTTTGCTGCCTAAATCGCGCGCAAGTATCAACATGGACGCCCGCGAAAACGCACAGAGCTGCGATTTGACAGCAGAAATTTGCAGCGATGAGCGAAAACGCCACAATGTGAACAGATTTTTGATTTAATCTCAGTTCGTAGGATAAGTAACTAAAAAACACTTTACAAATAACAAAAAAAGGCGGCTTTGAAAAGCACTCAGAATCACACTGTACATACAAATTTGATTTACGCGGCTGTACGACCAACTGGTTGCCCATAGAAAACCTCAAGCGACCTTTCGCCACGTAGGCGCAACTAGTCTGTTGCTAGCAGCAATTTTACTGCTCGAAGACGTACGAGCTGCGCGTCCTGACAGCAAGTTGCAAGGACGAATGCCTAGTGTGGCCCCTGCATAACACACATTTAAGGAACTCAATCTTAGCTTGCAGCCAATTTCAAGCATGATACCCTGCAGTCTGCTCTCCTGTGGAATGGATACTTATTGAAATACCTGAAGCGACCCAAAACAGAGGCAAATGATAGCGGATTTCCCTACGAGTGAGCGCGGGCTTCACGGTAGAACAGTCGGACGCAGCTATACGTAACATCGGTCGGTGCAGCACCAGGTCTTGGCTGTCTCTGTCGGCAGTTGGCGTCGCAATCTCAATATTTACGCAGAAGTGACAACGACGTTTTATGGGGCGATGTCCCACTGATGTTTATGGATATGTGCGACCAGAAAACTGCGCAATATCCGCTCCGAAACTGGCGGACGGCGTCGTGAATACGTCTGCAGTTGAGATAAGAGCTGAGTCGTGGTGCTATGCAGCGAGGTTTGTGTATCCCCGCACGGCCAACACGATAGTTTCAAACACAGTATCAGCTTCACTGTAATTTCGTTTCAATCAGCCTTGTGATGTAATACTTTCACATGTAGAAAGCAAGTTTTATCGCAAAGGGGTAGTGTTACGATTTTCAAAAAAGCTACAAAAGTAAGAGCGGGCATTAGATGTATAGAAATAGATTCGTGATACATACAAATATTAACTGGGACTAAAATAAAAAAAAATTGGAGATCTCCCTGCGGTGGTTAAGCTGAGAATAAAATAACCATGATAATTGAAAATGCCCCTGCAGTGGTCAAACTGGGTGCAGACTAATAACGATATGTTGCTCTGTACGCACTCGGACGGTGGTTAAATTTAGAGTCAAATAGTAATAACTGGGAATCTCCGGTGGTGGTTAAACTGTGAGCAAGGTAACAAAAGAGCCCCTAAATTCTTCCTTCATATGAACGCAGTACTTATAGGCATAGATTAGGACTCCTTTTTGTCATAGAAACATTACATCAGATAAAGCCCATTGCATAGTCGCATATCCGGAGCGTGATAATGGTTGGCCGCAGTAGAGACGCGGCGATAAGCAGTAGATCAAGTTCCACGTAGTCAGGCTGTTCTAATTTCATCAGAGGTCCATCGATCAGTTTCACTCTCACTTGCAGAACGAAGATGACAAAATGGGCCGACATTTCACAATGAACTCGTCACGCGATAAGAGAAGACGGCCTTCGCTGACATGCAACGCTCTGGTCAGCTCGACGTACGAGTACGGCAGGGAGAGGACGGCTCCGGCCGCCGAGATACGGAAACGAGCACGCCGACTGGTAAACATCGTATGATCGTACGATGAAATGACATCGGCAGGATGAAAACAAAATCAACTTGGCTACTGTCACCGTTAACCCTTTAATTAACGCGCGGTGATTTGAAGATATCGTATAATCTTCAGTAATAAAAAGAAAAGTCAACGAGATCACTATCACTGTTAACCTTTTGCGTACAGGCCACTTGAAGATGTGCAATTTTCTGGAAAAAGAAAAACTAACCAATTTCGGTTACCGTCGCAATCCCTCCCAGCGCCGCGGTTACGCCCATCGACTGCACAACATCGTATGATATTCAGAATAAAATGAAGCACCTACGCGGTCATTATGACTGTTATCTCTAGAACATCTAAGTTAGACAATAATTTTTATCAGAATTACACTGCTTGTAACTTGATTATTTAGTCACCGCGAGCTTCTAATGCACATAAAAAGCGTTTCGGATTTCCAACGACCACCATCGATCGCGCAGTGTTCAAGAAACTGGTGAAAGAGCGAACATTCACTGTTCACACTACTGGCTGTACTGACCCAAACAGCGTTTTTAGACGCCCCAGCAGTTGTTTCACGATTTTAACTTCAGGACGGTCAAAATTTTGTAAGGGAAGCACGTATTGTTGGTTAATGTTACGTAGTGTGAAATGTTTGCTTAACAACAGTGGCGACCACAGTGGTTCTTATTTTTTTTAATCTAAAACGGAAATTTTCTGTGGATCAACTTATTTCTAGAATATTATCAAATAAACTTTACTCTTTACATAGAGCAGGTTCGAAGGCTAATAATAAATGCACAGACGCTTTTGACTATTAGAATTAATCAAATCCATTAGCGGTTCCAAATCTTGGCACACGAGGGGTTGTGTGCACAACGCCATCTAGACCTCGACTGAAAATCTACACTGGGGCGAGTTACTGCGTGGTAACATCACTGGAAAAAATGTGCAGACAAGAAATGGGAATGTGTAGTATCCTAAATCTCAATTCTTCCCATTAATACACCATCTTATTATTTCTTTTAGTATCAGTAGCTAATGTAGCGACACGGTATAAATGGTCTGGCTGGGTTTCGACGGGAAACTATTACTGAGTTATTATAACAGATTTTATCACAAATACTACGATATGATTATCATTAGTATATGATATTCAACAATGATCTATCCCAAGTAACCAACAGAGCAGTGCGCTGTGTAGGTAGCAGCCGAGTCCCAACTGTTGAGTGTCATGCTGCTGATGAACACCGATGACTTGGTGGCCCAATCGACCATCAGCGAAACCGCAATCGTTTCCTACACGCGCATTTCTTGGCCGATTGTCAATAAATCTAAGCGAGCAGTTCAGTGTGCAGCGATCGAGCGGTCGTAACGAGAGGGAAAACAGTTTTGAATAGCGCAGTGTAATGAACAGACAAATGTTGTGGTTGTGCGATGGTGAAGATCACTTGATTACTTTGTCACGTACGCCAATGTGACTGCAGCAATCAGAACGCCAGCAGACTATGCGGCCGACCTGATATGCAGTTAAAATATGCGCCCCTATTCAGTTAAAATATGCATTTCTTTTAGCTGAATTGTACCTCTCCTAACCTATTCTCAAGTAACCTAACCTAATACACACTTATAGGTAGGCCGAACATGTACTGGAACCGCATTTAGAAGGAGGGACAAAAGTATTTGAAGAATGTATTTCATTATCCAAAAACTCGAGTAATGAAGCACACAACACGAAAGCATATATTACTTGGCCAAAAGGAAAATTTTCGCAAAACAGAAGTACCACAGGCGATATAAAAAATTTATGGGATTAGCAACGAAGCAACGCGAAAAAGAAGAACTGAACATTGAAAACACAAAAAAAATCAGGAAAATATTTCTTTCCCATCAGTAACTACAGAACAGCTTACATTGAGCTTCTTTAGTTTTTCCCTAAAATGAACAGCAGGGCTGAAAGTAATCTAAATATCTATTTCATGCGATAGCAGCTGGTATCACAGTGTGACAAAAATAATCATGTATTACATAGATAAAAAAAAAAGAAGGAAAATAACCGTATTTTCCCGATATAATAACAATGCCCACCAGCCTTAGCAAAATCCGTCACTATGGGCCCGCAACAGAAGCCCACACGGAAACTTCTAAGCGATTATCCGGTATTATTCGACAGCGTCCCTAGTATTATCGGATAGATGCATATGATATTCCGATAGTAAGAGCGCTACCAACAACAGAAAATAACCCCTTCAGTTCGTCAAGAGTATAGCTGGCGACTACAGTTACAAGACCATGCAACCCAGCGACAGTTTACAGGTGTGGGACAAAATCTTCATTATTTTTCCAAGATTATGGGAGCAGCCATAAACAAACGGAATAAAGTCTGTCTCATGAAGTAACTATAGCAGAGAAATGGGATACTTAACACAAAAAGCACTCTCGCTCTCACTTTAGCTGGTATAGAGCAGCGATCAGAGTACAGCAGCAGACTGTGTGTGATATGTACCAGTTGCAAATAATATGACAAGTATGTAGACTAACGCCTATGTCGTCAAGACAAGTATTTATATAGAATAAAGCACTCATTTTGTTAAGCCCACGTACTTTGCCGAGAGTGGACAAGGGTAGGGTCCGCGGCACAAAGAATATTTACTATATGTTATCGGTAGTAAATAAGTGCGGCGTGTAACAGAAAGTGCTCTCGTATCTTACAAGAGCAGAGCAGTAACCACATGAGATAAGGAAAATGTACTTTATATCGGAAAAATTTACCCCATGGTGCAAAAATTTTACTCGATGTTGCCAAAAAGTTGTCTGACTCTGCTAAGTATCTGTATCGTGCTGCTAAATATCTGCATCGTGCTGCTAAATATCTGTATCATGTTGCTAAATACCTGTATCGTGCTGCTAAATATCTGTACCTTGCTACTAAATATCTGTATCGTGCTGCTAAATATC
The DNA here is from genome assembly GCA_001587735.2 of Parhyale hawaiensis. Classification (NCBI taxonomy): domain Eukaryota; kingdom Metazoa; phylum Arthropoda; class Malacostraca; order Amphipoda; family Hyalidae; genus Parhyale; species Parhyale hawaiensis. The sequence continues at coordinate 2,056,386 of LQNS02000136.1, forward strand.
TGTATCGTGCTGCTAAATATCTGTATCGTGCTGCTAAATATCTGTATCGTGATGCTAAATATCTGCATCGTGCTGCTAAATATCTGTATCGTGCTGCTAAATATCTGTATCGTGCTGCTAAATATCTGTATCATGCTACTAAATATCTGTATCGTGCTGCTAAATATCTGTATCGTGCTGCTAAAAATATGGCCAAGGTTGCCATGTAAGTCGCTTGCAAAGCGGTCACGTGCAGTGTGGAGACAGCTCGATGCTGGTTGGCTCTTCGGCTGGTGAGGGAGCCGAACTGTCAGGCCTATACAATTGCATCAGGAATGGGTGGAACGCGCGTAAGTCCATCTACAGTAGACTCGTACTATGAACATCTAAGGGCCGTGGTAACGAAGCAGCAAGAGAAACAACCTCTATTTTTCGCCCCAGTTTTCCCACACAGAGCACGGTAACAGGAAGATGTGCCTGCAGCAGCAGTGTGACCAGATACGGAGCAATACGCCATTCATTATTGGCAGCAGAGACCCGGAACCGCCAGCTACAGCGGCTTCCAGTGATGAACGATCTCCTATCATCCGTGAAACAATTTCCGACAGTGCGGACCGTCTTCGATATGCGCTGTGCAAATGCCTCAGCCTCTTACAATGGGGAGGTGGTAAATTCATCGATGGCAAATTCATCGCAAGATATATTCAGCGAAGTCGATGAATTTACCTGCGATGAATTTACAGTGAACCCATGGCATGGGCGGACGACTTCGTCTGCCATGAATTACTGCCTTTTCTACCACTTCAATCTAAAAAATTCATGCCATGTAGGGGCAAAGCAGGTAATTGTAAGCTTACTTTTCTCGGGATTTTTCTGTGTGTAGGCGGTCGGACAGTGGAACTACGAACAGTTACCTCCGCCATGGCAAGGATGTTATGTTTTCGTCAGTTTTGTCTGTCTGTTAGTGTGTTATTCTGTCCGTCTGTCTGTCATCAACATGGCTCAAAAGGTTATGAATGGATTTGGATGAAATTTACAGATTGTTAAGTATGTTAGGAGGAACAGATGATTAACTTTTGGTGAAGATCCGTCCATCCGTTTAATTGTTTGAGTGCCACATTTTTGTCAATGCATGTCATAACTCAAGAAGTTATGGACGGATTTTCCTGAAATTTATATTACGAAAAGTAAATGACCAAATGTTTGTGATGATCTGTTAGTTAGTTCTTGTGTTTGTTACGGTGTTAGATTTTGTGCTTGTTAGTGCAACAATTCAAAAACTTTCGAATGGATCTTTATGAAATTTATAGGAGTTGTTAGTAATGTTAGAAGACATGAATGATTAAATTTTGGTGCAGATCGGTTGGTTCGTTTGTATGTTTGACTTGTGTTTGCCATAATGTTTGTTAGCAGCATAACTCAAAAATTTATGAATGGATCTTCAAGAAAATCACAGGAAAGTGTTATACTATCAGAAAGCATAAATTATTCAATTTTGGTGTTGATATAAAGAAAATCATTGTTTCAGCTCCAATTTGAACTTTTCGTTACCGTTGCCTTGCTTGGAGGAGGTATTCACTCTCAGAGTGCTCTAGTTCATTATGGGTTTCCACCCTTCAAATATTTGATTAGCTGCTTGCTTCATTCCCACTAAATGGCGAATGCTGAAAACCTGTGAAAAATATACGATAAATTGACACACCGCGTGTTGCTAGCGATATGAGGAAATAATTACTAACGTATAGCGATGCATAATTAGTATAAGTCTAATTGATTTGCAGTCGACAGATATTTTTTTAGCCCTTCAGTTCCTAAGAAGAACCGTTCTCATTAAAAGAAAAAAAGAGAGCGCTCTACCTACTAAACTTGACGTTTAATGAAGACAGCAAGGCTTAACCCTATTCATACCTCATACCAGGCTGTGGTATGTTGCTACAGGGATTCCTTGTCCTATATTGTATTCCTATTTTATTCCTACGCGTAACATGTCTCCTGAAGCGAGGTAGCATAGCCTGGTAGAGATGAGGTTAACGCTTTACCGGGCAAAGTGATTCTATATGGTTACTTCAGCAATGCTATTGATAAGAAAGCGGTTTTCTTCAGCCGCGGGGTATTGGGTTAAGTGTAGAATAGGTGCTTCTTATGACTACAACTTGCAGCTGTCAATCAATAGGTTCGTGCGCAACAGAAGGCAACATTGCTGGGTAACTGCAGAGGACCGTACGGATTGTCTCTCTGCCGTTACATTGTCACGTAGCGTCAGCTGAGGTGCAAGTCAACCCACACGATGAGAACAAAACTGATGTTGTAATGATGACTTAGGGAGTGAAATGAGCAAGTCCAACACCGTTTTATTGTGCCGTAAAAATTAAAGAGCTGAAAATAACTGCTGCACGGAAGTTAGATCTCGTTAAATCAGCCAGTATCAGCCCAGTCACAGCGGGGGCTTTGATTTAAATGTAAATGAGGGCGATGTTTAGCGCGCTTGTGTATCCGGTAATAATAAAACCTGCTGATAAATAGGAGCAAACAATGTTAGCTCAGCGAGCATGACGAATTGCCAAACTAATTGGCAAAGCCACTAAATTAAATGCGTATATTACTTGCAAATAAACTCGTTGTTGAGGCTGTGTTCTTTGACGGCTATTCTTCACCAGCAAAAAAGGCCGAGCCTTTAAAAAATTTTAGTTGAAATAAAAACAATTGCAGAGACAGTAAATGGAGACGGAAGCAATCATTCACAGAACAGAAGGCAAGTAGTAACATGTTCATTAGGATTGCGTAACTGCCGGCACTATATGTATTACCTAATTTCGGAGTGTATTTCATAACGATCACACAATCAAAGAGTGATGTACAGCAGACCTGAGGCAGGATTGCACTAACGATAGTTGCAAGACGAGTCATGGGGTCTAAGGTAGGGAGTATTTTTGATTTCATCCTCATTAGTGGCTAGCTGGCGTAGATAAGGATGTCGATGAAACAAAATTATAATTGCTACACGAAATTTAACCGTTTAAGATACATTAGCCTTGTAGGTAAAGGCGTACTTGTTCAACATTTCAAAGAACGATATCCCTGCAAGAAACTGAGGTGTTCTTCCGGTCTTATATAGGCACTCATTCCGAGACGTTGGAAACGATAGACCCGACTGGAAAGTCAACGCAACGCTTAAACGAACAGCTGAAGAAATCAAGAGTAAAAAACGCAATTTACAAAATTAACTTAATGAAGTAATATTGTGGAAATATCACGGACTATCAATGGAAGGTCATGATAGTTTGTTTTTTTCGCTACAGTTTATATTTGATCGAAACTGAAGCTGAATTAGTGTTTTTTCAGAGCAATAATTTCATCTGTGAGGAAGCTATAAACTTAAAACACGTCATCAATAACCAATTTAAAAATTAGCTTCGTATATCGGTGGAAACGTGCTACCTGCACAAAAAAAGCCTATAAAAACTATATTGCGAGTGAAATAAAGCAAAGAACACAGCAAATATTGAATGAATGTACACATTGGTATACAAGACACGTTGGAAAAATACTTCACTTCGGCTATTTTGTAAATTTGTTGTGTGCGTTTCTTCTATGCAAACGAAAATCAGTCACGTTGCAGCTTGTAAATCATAGGAAATACTGCAGATAATGATAAAATCTCTATAATGTCGGCTCTTATCGACACCATGCAGCAATTCACAATGTGTAGTTCCTTTTAAATAAACATAATTATATATTTATAACACTAGATCTTCATATGTCAATGGCACAGAGCCAGAAGTGGCCATGTTCATTTTTAGCAAAATCGGGTTCCATTCTCAAAGTGGGTGCCCGTGAGCCATATTTCTAGTGTCATGGGTGTCTATGCCATATATTTTCATTCCAAAACTCTTCTTAAGGAAGAGATATGGCATACACAGCCGTGACACTAAAAATATGCCTCACAGGCACCCTTTTGCTGAGGGGAACCCAATTTCACCAAAAATGGACATAGCCACTTCTGGCTCTAAGCCCTCGATATATGTATGTTTATATTTATCCTGCCACATTGTATGGAAATAAGATAGGAGGCATTCAAGTCTCGTAATTACATCCATAGCACTTCATAGAATGAGAACAAATGGCATCAGTATTACGAAAGACCCCACTAGTCTATATATTGTATATATATTCAGGCATACATAGAGCTTATTGAAGCTTCATTTGAGAACTCGATTCAAGAGTAGATAACAGAGAAGAAAATAGGGCTTTCGATTAAGTACTTATGTTTTGCAATCATTCAGTGACGAGGCACTAGTTATTCTATAAGTGTATAAGACTGTTCAATAAATAAATGAATATATGAGAACGACGATGCTACGTGTATACACGGCGAGCAGAGCAGCAGATAATTAGAACGCAAAACCAAAGAAATGATAAATGGTAGTCAGTAGTACAGGCTATCGCATCCGTGTAGTTAGCAGCTTGTTAGTGTGAGAACTTGCCACTAATTTATGGGTCAATAACGAGTATTTCATTAGCGTGGACTGCAGCCTAGAGCACGCATGCAGCTCCCTCTGTTGGTGGCGACGGTACTACTGAAAGAAAGGAATAAAGCTAAATGGAGAAAATAGAAAAAAATTGGGAAGCGAGAAGGTGCAAGTGTTTTATGAGTAAATATACATTTTCGGTTTCATTTAAACAGAGCTTATTGTCATTCACGTCACTCATAAAGGGTAATCCGACGAAAAATAACAATAAAATAAAGTAAAAAAACAACGGTGTAGAGCGGAAACATAGCAAATTATCATAAATGTAGCATGCTCAGTTTATGCAATTATAGTCCATAAAATTTAAAAAAAATTAGAATTTCTCAGTCTATTTGCTTAGCCCTTCTTGTATGCAATGTTCGCAGTTGAAGCGTTTCTAACAGTCACAATTAGGTCAGAAGGAGAGCTTGAGGGCTTGCAGGGCTTGAGCAAATTATATGTAGAAGATATTATTATTTACGTGAGTACAATTACTCATGTGGCAGCGAAGTCAAAATTGCAACTCTGCAACTATTAAGCTGCCGTCTACTTCAATTCTTAATATTAGCTCTGTAATAGTATCCATGCAGGGATGGCACTTTTATGTAGATTTTGTAAAATTGCTGTGGTGGAGTCGACAGGACTGGGATTCTTACTTTGCTGCTGTCGAAGTCGCTGGTGTGACATCGAGCACGGGAGACGCATATACTGCAGTCCACGTCCCCGCACATAGTCCAGTCATGGCCATGGTGCTCTACTAGTCCAATGAGACGTCTATTTGCAATGAGAATATTTCGAAACAAGAGTGCTCGCGAAGAAACACAGCCCGTCGCAGAGAACAAAGCCAATATTAAGGGTCTAAGAGGTACTGAAACCCGAACAGAGACGGGTCGCGGCGCACAGACACACGGCCGGGTAGAGCCCTACACCGTCGTCAGCATACAGTACAGTTTTCGCCTCCCCTAAGATGGGCTGTAAAATAGGCTTAGGGATCATCCGCAAGGAGCTCCCTACTCTAACCTTCTCCAAAACGGTATTCTAGATACGTGTATCTAGTTAGTAAGCGTCATTAGGGCAGTAATTTTTGTATCAATATGCTCTTTGTCATGGGCAGAACATTCAAATGCTGTTTTACAAGTAGGATCGGACGTTAGACTGGTGGAGTTTTATAAGCAAGCGAGTAGGTTTCATCACGGGAACAATCCTCAAGTCTGACTCTTCATCAGTACTGTGGGATTAATGGAAGATGTTGAAAAAATGGTTCTAAAGTTTGAAATAAAATTTTCAGACAAGTACACAGGAGGCACTAAAAAAAATGTATTATCCCGTATTATATTTGTAGTGTAACAAAATTTTGGGTCACCCATGAAGCTAAACACTAAATCATATCCTGAGGCAGCCAAAAATTCTGTGACGGCAGTAGTAAATTTAGCTTCTGTTCGATGGATTTCTTAAAGCTAATTTCAATAGGAAGTCAGGCATAGCTTACAAAATGCCGAACAGACATTGTTCTCATTACAGTCATTCGCTGGATATTGAATGCTAATTCCAACAGCCGGCCAGGTTTTCCTTGTAAAATAACTAACAGGAACTCTTAATTTCCTTGCTATTTCCCGAATTTCCGAATTGTTAACGATAATGCCAAATGACATCCACGGTTAGCTCCTGATGTAAATTTATTAATTAATAGGAATTTCTATCATAACCGGAATTGGCAACATTTTTCATGCTAATTCCATCAGACAGCCAGTCTCTGCTAGTAAAACAATCAACAGGAACTCCTATTATTACGTTTATCAACCAAACCACAAGCAAAAAGCATAATTCGAGGCATAAACAACAGCCCAGAGTTCCGTGACAAACATCCATTCAAATCAAGTTGAACATCGACCCCAGGATGCCTCAAGTTATCAGGTTTCCCCGGGCTCAAGTTCATGTGAAATATAACAGGTTTGTTTCGCAAGAATGCCGGAAAGAACCCATAACACATCGGCGAGGCCAGAACCTGAACAACTTTATGCAATAAATCAGATATAATTTCTTTCCGTATGGGTCGTCTCGTAGTCGTTCGCGAGCCATATACCATACCGGCACGTCGGTCCGGCTCCTCATATTCTAAAATACTTCCCTAACATAACTCACTCTCGTAAATATTACTAAATAATCGCTTGTCGGGCGATGAAGCCGCCGATGCACGGCCAAATTTAGCATAAAGAGCAACCAACAACGACGTAAACGTCACGTTAACGACCGCAAGTCCGCGTAAACGTCAAGAGTACGTCAGCCGGAGACAGAGACGTTCATCAGGGCATGCCGAGCGTGCCTCAGCGGACAACTGAGCCAGCTGCTGGGGCTCTCTGAGGCGCTCCAACTTTAATGTGGTGACTATTGTTTTCCTGTGCGCAGTGCGAAGGATTTATAAAATCTCATGGTTTACAATGAGAGAGAGCTTAGTCTGAGCTCGCTGCAGGAGTTTTCGAAGGCGCTCGAATTTTAATGCAGTAGCAAACACATTTATCTATGTTATGCACAGGGGGAAAAGGTTTGCATATTTTAAGTTTTACAATGAGAGAGCTTAGTCTAAATCAGCCATATACAGGAGCTCACAGCGACGCCCGAGCGTTAATATAGTTACAAATATTTATTTATATTCTGTGCAAGGTGCACATGTTTCTAAAATTTGATGTTGTACAATGAAGGAGCGTAAGATGAGCCAACTTTATTTCTTTTTGAAGTGTTCTAATTCCAATCTATCTAGAGATACCTACGTATTTCTCTGCAGCGTGATGAGGCTTAGGGATAACAGCGCTAACACAAGACGAGGTGCAGCCAATAGGTGGGAGGAGAAGCAGCGAAATCTACCTACCACCAGAGGCGTCACCGGATATTCGTACCGAATGCTTCGATAATAGCTCAGCATCGATAATAATAAATTAAATTTGTGCATTATTTAAGAGACACCTCCGGTCTAGAGTTCAGTGGATACCCAAAATCGCTTTTGCATAACGAATCTAACGTTGCCATTAAAACAGCTTACAGCAGGACAGAAATTTTATGAGGGATATCCACTGGCAGACGTGATACACTAGTCGTTGGCCAGCAAGCGAAACAACGACCAATAAAAAAAAAATAACTTGATTTTCAACTTTTATTCTTGGATGTCGGGCTGCCAATACACACAGCTTCAACCTTAACAGTCTTGAGTTAAAGATTTAACTTAATCGTGCTTAAATTAAACCACTCTTTTCGTAAAAATAACACTATTTGTAGCGTTCACAATTGAGTACAGTAGGCGTTGAATGGTTATCACCTACTGCAGCCACTTGGTCACATTACATTTCGTGATGTTTCTACAAAAACTATCTAATTTTTAACCAGGTGTTAACAGGGCTAATGCAATAGGAAAGGAAATTATCACGACACAAAGTAGTGTCCTCTATAAAAAATAATGCTAGTGTACCGAAAAATGCACCAATACAGCTGTTACACAGAGCCAACTCGGATAAGGAAGCCAACCAAACACATTGGTTGTGAGGACAAAAGAGAGTAGCTCTTATTTAACGCTCTACGGGGCATGTGACCATAATAGTAACTAACATAATGCTATTTCTACAAGTCTGTTTTTTAGTCTCCTGGTAAATGGGTCACTCCGAACACTGCACTGCAATGTATCTATATTAATCAACCACAAAAAGCATATCAACAGCTAAGAGAACTATAGCGTGTGTACTATGTTTCGTTTTAGAACTTTACATTTTGGTTCTGAAAACTAAATGAATTTAGTTGAACTTATGATTTTTTTAAGGAGTTTTCGGTGCTTGGAGCTACAATAGATCTTCCACTTTTGGATGGTGTAATGACGTAAGGAAAAAAAATTAACTTACCTGATGGAAGCCAAGGTAAGTTTCAATGTTGTGCGTCGCGAAGAAAACTTCTCCCTCACAGTCGAGTATTACCAGAAAGCCGTTCAGTGCCTGCAAAAAGAAAAATTATTTTTTAACAAAAGTCTGACATACATTTCATAAATTAGGCCTACCCCAATACCAGGCAAATAATTTCGATGTCTAGCAGGCATCCAATTGTTATCATGTCCCCAATGGAAACACTGGCTTTAATTGGATTAAAGTAAAGGTTCGACAGGGCGAAGTTCAGAAGGTCAGTACACGGTACTGAGATCCAACCATGCCAATGACTCAGATCAAGGATATTTTAATACCAACTGCAGACCGAGAAAAACAAATGGAAGGTCAATTTGACCTCACAACCTGTCTGAGAAAAATCCCCATGCACTGGTTTGTGATGCAGGCAGATGCCCGCTGGCCCCACAGGACTGCACGGCTGTAGTCGATGCATCAGAAGTAGGAGAGTTGGGCAACGTGAAATCTTTGTATCGATACGGCTGAAAAGTTCATCATATTAAGTCTTAAAAAATATCTACAAACACAAGACTATGCTACTACAAGCAGTCCGTCATGCCAATGCATAAGGGCAGCATGGAGACTTACGAATGTTGAAATGCTGAACGCAGCTCACGCAAAAACAAAGCTAACCAAAAAGTTCAGTAATACTCATGCGGAACACGTTGAATGTCAGTCATGCAAAATATGTTCAGAAGAGTTGCCGTAAAAACATATTTACCATTTCTTCTATAAAACAACTGACAAGCATCTCGGTTAACTTATCGTTCAGTTTCTGCACAACACACCCGACGAATACACATGTTAAGGCACAAACCACGACCAGCAACAAATCTTTACTTCCCAGTTTATTGCATTCACATTAAGGTAATACCCACGCAGTCTTTCTCACCCAATTCAGCTAGAAATTCATTGAAAGAGGGCCGCAGCTGGCGACCTCTGGCGGCACGCAGGGGAGAGAACATCGCTCCTCAGACCCTATACTAAGCAACGACCCCTGGCGGTGTCCAGTGATGATAATGGTGTCGTTCGGACACTATACTAAAGCTCCACAGTCACAACAAGAGAGAAACAAAACACAAGAAGTAAGAAAACATGGCAGAGACGCAAGCATGCGGGCTTGAGAGGAACTGCTACACTGAGAGCGTGGGTCACTCTTAGTAAATTGAGGCGAGGCGGAGCGGTGTGCCGGTGCCACTTATCTATTAGAGAGGGTAAATTATATCATCAAAAGCCCATCCGTCTGGCGAACTGTCAGGACAGTTGTGCTCACAACAGGCGTGCTGGCACAAGTTCTTGCAATTGCATCCAAATAACAAAACCACGGTAAGACATCTGATGCAGTGATAGCAAAAGTGCGGTAATATATAGGCGATCAGAGGCATAGGAAAAGTGTAGTAACATCTAAGTCACGGTAGCGATAGTACAAGTGCAGTAACATGCGAGCCATGGTAATGATAGGAAAAGTAGAGTAACTTGTTAGTAATGCTAAGAGCACGGCAGGTTCGAGAAAAATAACGTTAAGCAAAAATTATAAAAAAATGCATCTGGGGTGAAGCAATAGCTGCTGATGAGACTACGATAAGCTTTGCCGAAAACGCGTAGAAGTAACGTAGAGGTAAATATACGCAGCAACCAGTTATAGCAACAATATGCTGTGTGATCAGCACGTAATAAGGGTCAACATAATATCCTCAGGAGCTGTGATACATGTAGATAAAGTAACTCAAGTGCTAGAACTCAAGATCAAAATAATAAAAAAATGATTTTGTTTTAAATGAAGAATTGCGATATTAGTATTGACTCTACTGCAGTGTCCGACAAGAAGCAGACAGGCAACAACGGAAGCGCTCACCTTTGGATTAAACAAAATGTAGCCGTTAAATCGCCAACTAAGAGTATTCGCGTGAGGATACAATACAGTTAGTAGCAGTTATTAGTAGTGTTTTCTGTCATTAATAATCACGGTGCGGTGTTTATGTATGAGTGTAACCAACTATCTGCAATACAACTAATGCAAATCAAGGACGGACAACTGTTCATTATTTTCCACGAGATGTGACACTGTATTGTGTTTCGCAAGCCAGGAGCGGGAAGTAGGATGTACTCATTACCCTTCATTACAAGGTTTTCAGCCTATTACGGTATTATTCAAGTTAACTCTGTCCAAGCTTCCAATCCTGGCTTACCAAACAAGACGCAGTTTCATATCTTTCGGGAATATACAAAGAGTAACCCGTTATTCACTTTTGTTTATCTTACCGCTACGTATGCTGCACCAATACGGGCAACATTCCACCACGGTGGTCACTAAAGTCGGGGGTAATAATGACTAAAAACCACCATTAACCGTTTCACTCTCCTTATGCATGTACTCTGAATTGGCAGTGTGATGACATCACATTCAAGGTTAAGTTTTAGATTAGATTAGATAGGCGGCAGTAGAGGAACCAATAGGCCCATTCCCAAAGAGACACCGGAACATACGCCCCGGCACTCTATG
>LQNS02000136.1:2084680-2104660 GCA_001587735.2 Parhyale hawaiensis
GTAAGAGGAGAGTACTGTACCGAACAACCCTCACATGTAAGAGGAGAGTACTGTACCGAACAACCCTCACATGTAAGAAGAGAGTACTGTACCGAACAACCCTCACATGTAAGAGCACCACACAACCTCACATAAGACTGACACAATGTAAAGCTAAAGTACAGTAAGTGGCGAGTATCGACCGTCCTCCTGAAACTCAACTGGACTTGCCATTGGCGCCTGTTATCATTAAATCATAGGTTTACTTAGCAAGATAGACATGTTCTTAGTGTGCTCCAACAATAACTCAGCGGTTGGTTTCAGTGCAGCAAATGGGCACACGTTGCCATACAAAAGCTAGAGAAAGTGGCTGCAATATTGAGATACGCTCTTGGTTGCCTCGCCATATAGCGTCCTCCGTGCTGTGAATGGCGGCTTTAGAAAGATTCTGTTATGAAGTGTTGAACGACAAAACTAGCACACTTTATTAGTGTAGACTATAAAATATGAATAACACTAGAAGTGCTCTTCTTTGTTGGTTTGACATTCGATGTCAGTACGCATATGAGAGCAATCTTTGATTGCTGAGTACACAGCACTGATATTTCAAAAAAACCCTTTCAATATGGCATTATTGAATAACAAAAGCAACATTTGGTAGTAAAAATCGAGACACAAACTCTTACATATAGGTAGCAATATATTCGTAAAAAACTATTGTGAAAAACTGAAAACTTTCCTCAGTACAGAACCCCACTTGCTAACTAACTAGCCTCAACCCTATATTTTCCAAATCTCAGTTTGTACACATGAGTTATGTAACCATAAATGGAATGTAGGCCTGAAGCAATAACGCTAACTTGGAGGGCACACCCATTATAATTAAATGTGTAGACTGAGTTTCATTTTAAAACGCAACGCGTACACTAAATGCTTCATAAAATGTTGTGTAAGGTCAGTAAGGACGGACAATAAATAATTATACGCAAGTCATGGCAATAAATGTTGACGCATTCATTGGAAATGGACTTCACAGCAATGTTCCAATAAGGAAAGAACGGAAAAATAAGATATTTTCACGTTACGAGCTGCAGTAAAAGAACACTATCCACTTATGCTTTAAAGGATGCGCTGTACAGCCAATACAGCTTCCTAAATGAGTCCTTATCGAACTAGCAATCCAAGCATGCCAGCAAGCAGAAATTACCACATAATTGTAGATAGTTAAACAAGGGAAACCTGAAAATTTGGTTTGTAAAGTTTCAAACACAATTTTCTTCAAAAAATTCATGTGAACAGAGAAAAAAAAAACTTGTAAGCGAGTCACTACTGCCAAAGAATTTCAAGTACTCGCGGATAGAGCTGTCACTGCAAAATTGCGGGAAACAAAGATACCAAAACTTAAGTTCGTAAATATCAATGAGCGGAATGCACAGTTTGCTTAAATAAATACAATATAAGTAGAAAGAATAAATTTCAAGTGAGTCATTAGCGGAACGGATAGTGAAGCATTCGCAGAAGCTGTTGCCACCGCAAAATGTAGTTCTAAAGAAGGTAAAATCGCAGAATTTCAGATGCGCCAGACGGCGGCGTCTCTCTGTCTTACACACGGTCCCCAGACTGCGGTCGCGAGGGCTCCCATTGAGCCACAATTAGCAGGCACTGCGGTCGCCATCAGCACTCGATGACCAATAGCAAGAGACTCGATGATACGAGGCAGGGCCCAGCAGATCTCCGCTGCGCGCACTGTAATGTCAACCCAAGGCAGCGTTCCATCATAATCTGGTGGCGTAAGCACGATCTTTAGAGCCATTGTTGACGATCACCAAAGGACGCAGTCCCGGAATATTGAAGCGGAGGATAATTGACGGAATAGCACAGTTCTTGGGCTCTTAGTTACGCTAAAGTTAAATACAGTTTGACTTTCCCGAGAGGATGTGAGGGGTGTAATAAACCATGAGCCGGACGTACGACCTGCTGGTTCCGTCCTCTCTACATCTGTACGTCCAACACTCCTCAACGTCAGGAGTGTCACACTTGAAGTGCTTGGTGCTGAGCATGTAATTATTTCATTTTTGAATTTAAAGCTACATCGAACAGTGAATGTCACGAGTGTTACGCATGAAGTGTTAGGTAGAGCTTATGATTGTTTTATTTTTTAATCCAAGGCTACATCTAATGCTAAAAGTATTGAGATACGCTGGTGTGTAGCGTAGGGATAATTCTTTCTTGAATCTCCAGCGATAACGAGCACGAAACAAGCGTCAAAATTTTAGTCTTTGTGCTGAACACATGTTAACATCTTTTTTTAGTTTGTTCTACGGAGAATAATTGGCGCCAAGAGGGATACACTTGAAGTCATTCATACATAACTAATAATTTAATTTCTGAATTAAGCAGCATGTCTCACGTACACTGAATATCGATGCGTGAACAGCTGGAGTCTCTGCGGAGTAAAGTGTGTTAATACAATGCATCAAATTTGAGATTTAAGCAGTGAAGACGTCTAGAGCAGCTCTCAGCAGTAACATAGTTATTGAACTTCGCTCTCCTCTCACATCGAAGCTTTATTTGATCTGAGCTCACAAGTAAGGGTTTAACGAAGGAAAACACCAAAGTAGTAAGATATTCTTCAGAGCAGAAAAACGAAGAATAAGTGACCAGTTTTATGCCGTCATTATGTGACGACATGTGTCGCTACTTAAGTGACTTAGCTCAACGCCGAACACTAAAACTCTTCAATTTTGCAAAGGCCGCGAGTGTCACAGCTGACGTCATCGGTGTCTGATATTTTCAGTTTATTATTCGAACAGATACTAAGGCAAAGAAGTGTTTCTTCAAAATCACTCAAGTCTTATCAAATTAGTTCATGTTCTTACGCTTTTACCAGATACAACACTGGACGTGTTGGGGCTATAGTTGCAAGAAAAGTCTCTACGCTGAGTGTCAAGCATATTCGGCTGAAAATTGTCAATTAGAAAACTTTTAAAAATATTCAAGTCCCTCTAATTCAGCAAGAGAAAACTTAATGAGAGTAACGTGCAACTGCCAGTAGGAAAATTTAAGGTAATCAGTCGATGTCATCCGAGACTGTCTCTGTAGAGCCATTGATTGTTTGTCTAGAATTTCCAATTGGGCTACGGTGTCTACAAGCATTATAAATTGGTGATTCCGTCACTCGAATGATCTATTGCTCGTACAAATTGCTGCAAATGTGGAAAATTTGGAAAACATATAAGAGTAGCAACGAGTTAGTTGAATTCAAATCCGTCACTCGAATAACCAATGCATATGACACGTATATGTAGTCGTTTGCGCTCAACTATTGGCACGCTTCTCAAGCACTTCCCTTCACAATTCATTACTTAAACTTAAAGACTCATGAAAAATACTATATTAATGCGTGAGTTGATTGGTGTAGCTTAGTACTAAAGTTATATATTGGCAAGCTCAATTATAGGCGGACCTTCAGCTCGCACGGCGAGGTTCAGCTTAGGCTTTTACATTTATTTATTTACATTCATTTTTTTTTATTTTTTTGACATTTCGGTATTCATATCTGGGAAGTTCAGTCCTGGAGTTAGTGACTTACTGATTAGAATATGAATCTGCGAGGACTTTCTTTTATAAAATCCAAAGAGAGTCGCAAGCTTGTTGAACTCAACATTCTTTTGGGTCAACAAGGAAAAAAATGAAAAAACTCGAACCGTGCTCTTGCTTTGAGTCTCGGGTCAAGCAATATATAAATAATATGGACGACAACTGTTATACGTCACCGCTTGTCACAGGAATAACTAATCATTTGACGCAATGCCTGTCATTTTCGAGAACGGAAAGGCACGTCATTACCTACCTACTTGTTAATCTAACTATTACGGTACTACCGAGCAGCTGTGGGACTCTCTGTCTCTGTTACCACTTTCTTTGCGAGTTATATAATATTCTCTTTAAAGTGGCATTTCCAATGTGCACAACCACGTTCCTAGTACCGCACGTTTCATTTTTTTTTTCAGTGTGCTTTTAGCACGAAAATAAACGAACTCAATTGCCGCTATAGCAAAGACACGAGCCCATGTGCAGAACTGGATTTTAAGGAACATATATGGACGGCTTTAAATTATTTGCAGACTCACCTGATACACTTTGGCGAGTTTGACAAGTTTTAGGATTTTGTATACACGCACATAAATATTTAAGTTATCTCTTCCGCAACTGAATTGTATGTACATCACTGTCCGTAGGAAAAGCAGTAGATGTGCAGTACACAAATACGCGAAGTAGCCACTAGAGGGATAAAGTATATTTAAAGGTAATGGTACAGTGGCAACCAATATTAACGAGTGCTGGACTTATTTGAAGACTGAAAACCAGTATTTATTGGATTATGAATAAATAAGGTATTTCATATATTGTTGTTGAACTTACATACGAGCACTGGAGTGTGAGTATGCTGGGGTGTCCAGTAGCAAATAACGACTAATATTAAAATTCGCTGTGAAGAATAGTTAGATATTTTTGATTCCATGAATATGACTATGTTTCGATGATCGAAGGGTTCCTGTACAAAGTTCCTCACTATTTAAGTCTAACAAAAATAAAGCTCTAATTAATGATAGCGACTACGCGTTCGAACTTGAAGCCCGACACAGCGTGCTCCCCTCAGTGTTGCATTGTATTGTGTTGGACACGTAAGTTTTCATTCACTGAAGCCAAACTTTGGGGAACTATTACTGGTGAAAATACTTAGTTTATGCTTAAGTCATAAATGCATCATTATCATTCACTAACGAGAGAAATAAAAAGAGAAAATGGGACAATTATTTTTTAAATAATTACCTAGCATGCAGGCGCACTTTTTTTTCTACCAGAAATTACTAGTTACTGAAAAAGAACGAACAATTTCAAAAGTTTTTATATAGTTGCCACGCAAGCGCATTTTCTCTGGAAAATCTGTAGCTGCTGAAGATGGCCGAACAGTCTTATACGTTTTAACTAGCAATTGCCCAGCAGATGCATATTTCTCTTGTAAGTCTCTAGTTATTGAAAATGAACGAAACTTCTTGTAGGTTTTTTCAAGCAGTTGCCAGGGGACTCATTTTCGCTCGGAGGTTTCCAGTCGGCGCACGAGAGAACAGAGGAAAGTTAAATATCGGAGCCGGACTCCGACAAGTGATAGCTTCCGTTGCCGAGGAAACTCCCGTAATGGACCCTTAATGAAGGGGAACTATACATCTCTACACGAAAATAAAGAGAAAATAAGTAAAGAAAGCTTTAAATGTAAAATATACTCCAGATGATAATGGCTAAAATATAACGGTATTGGACAAAAAAGAAAAGGCTAATTCATGAGCCTGGTGCTGCATCACCAGGAATGTGAAGCAAATTAAGCAGCTTAGAATCAAGACAAAAAGTTTTTTAACACAAATCTTTTTAAAATACTAGGACTGTTAGTAAGAGAGGCTATATTTAGTACAGTGGCGCTCCTCCAAGACAGGCCGAAATATTATCTTTGCTTTGAACCAAGTTTTATAGTATTCTCGTTTCCCTTACGTTCGTGGAACGTTTGCTTCAGCTAACACCATAGTTAATTGTAAAGTTGAACGGGAGTATACGCTAGTATATCGCCACAATACCTTCCAGATGCGCTGCCAAATGTTTATGTGTTCGGATTCCCACCGCTTCGGGAAGATTTCCGGTTAGGAACGTTCTTTATTTCGGGAAATCTTCAGCGCAGGAAATTTCGTGTTTCAAGGAGTCTCCGTTTGAGGAGTTCTACTGACGTAATAAGTAACAAAGGAGGGCTGAGAGTTTGAAATTTATATTAACTGATGAAGGGTCAAGTGCGATGCAGGCGTTGGAGAGCCACTTTATTCATCCCAACTTCCCGGTGTTATTATAACTGCCATTATTGTTCTCTGTTCTTTATTATTAATGCTTTATTCTGTTTTTGCCAAAGTTCAGTTGAACTAGCTTTGCTAGAACTAACCGAACATTGCAGTACGTTATGAATGTAATTCCTCTATATCGAGTAGCACTCCCATCGTTCAACTATTATTATCACCTTCCCTAAGCTCTGGCGTACGCAATAAGTTACATTAATAAGATATCACTATAACATTATACACCTATTATATTTGAAATGCATATTTTATACTGCTTCATGTATACGGTTCAGTCCATAATATTCAGCACTATCGTGCTTAGTTTGAAAATTCTAGTTGGCACAGCACAAGTAATGCACTAATTTTGGTGAGGGGAACAGCACAAACAACCAATTATCATCATCGTTCTATTACACGTCACACCGAGACGAGAATGCAAACACACCTAGAGCTCGCACGAAGGTACCTACGCAGGGCAACAAGAGAGGGAACGTCTTACTGTTCTGTACGTTAGCTGGCATCATATCGAGCCCGGAAGGGAACCTGGGATCGAACCTGTGATTAAGGAAATGAAGTATTGATCGACAGACCATACGGTCACTTTGGGGGAACTGCGAAGGGTAAGTAACTCACCTTAACCTTAGGGAAACAAAAGAGGAGACCTGAAGAAACAAGCTCCGACAACTGAGTTATCAGGGAAAACAAGCAATGCGCCTAACCTGAGGGAAACAAAAAAGGAGACCCGAAGAAACAAGGTTTGACAAATGAGAGTTAATAAAGAAATTAAATTCCCTTATCTTTAGGAAAATAATAGGGATATTTGAAGACTAAACAACAGTAACAACAGAGTGATGAAGGAAGCAACTCACATTTTTACACGAGCAATGAGGGGAACTAGTGAGAACACGAGCGATTTGTAACGCTCCATACAGGAAAATTGCAAATAGAAGTACAATCATACAAGAATCTAACTGGAAGAAGCCTACAGGTTTGAAATACAAACCAGTACTGATGGCCTCAAACGCTAGAAAGTTTAAATAAAAATAATAAAACGAACGTTTTGGGGAATTTTAAGCTGTGACTCATACGTAACCTAGTGATCCTTAACTTTCAAACGGTACCCTACTTAGTAAATAACTAAATGATTTTTTATAAAACTAAAAGAATTTGCTAAAATTTACAATGATATACCCAAGAGTCAACATGAATTGGCAGGCGAGGAGAGGTAACTTTCAAAAAATTTACAACGTTAGTCTTAATGAACATCAGCATGCAGACTGGAACATCATCAATCGTAGAACTGTGCGCAGAAGAAAATAAACCGAGATGCACGCGGTGGATTTGCAAGTTAAGACAAAAAGCTGAATTCGGAGAAATTCATAAATGTTTATAACTCTTAGTAACGGATTGAAAGTTCGTCAAGGGTTAAACGATTTTCAGAGCAACAAATGAGAAACACATAGGTAACAGAAAGACCCGCAAAAGTGGATTTGAGAGTAATGACAAATTGCTGATTTAGAAGAAATCACCAAATGGTTACAATCTTGGGAAAGCTCAAACACGCAAATTTGCACTTCGTTAATTGTTGAATAATTTTTAAATGAATAGCTGAGAGAAATGCCAATAAAGATCGACAAAAGTGAATGTGGGAAACAAGACAAATGCTTGATACGCAACTGCGCTCGCATGTACACCAAGCTATAATTCCTTCCAAGTCACTTACAGTTCGTAATGATGACTGATTTCCGACGGGTGCCCCGCAGAGCATTTCATACAATCGTCGTTTTCAAGGTAAAATCACAGTTAATGACATGTAATTTATATGGCACCATGTAATGCATCCAATTACGGAACTGAAAAAGTTGCACTACGTCGCAAGCATGGGGCAGTGGTAGGTCTAGAGCTCGGTCATCTTGGCTCAAATTTAACTAGAAAGGGACGAGAAACTTTACAATGGAATTGCTCGTATTTTACATTGATGAACGTAAACGCATTTACTTTAGATATCCATGTAATAGAAAATTGCGTTTAAAATTTCATAAGAAAATAGATCCAACTTCTTAGGTTATAATTGGTGATATATACAATTTGCCTGATTGCCATACTTTCTTTGAGTCTTTCTTATGGTTTTTTAATTGGGCCCCACGCCAAGTTTAATGATACAAACTGTTGATAAGCCTATGTGTGAACCTACAGTTGTAATCGAGACTGATATCCTAACAAAAATATCATTATGATCATTATCGTTATGTACCTCTACGCAAAGTAACAAACTTCAGTTAACAACAATCTCTGGCAGTGCTGTTGCATAATACCACGAGATATCTAATAGGAATTTCAAATATTTGAAAAATGGACCACGCAATGTATCAAGTTAGCGCAATAGTTTTATAATATAACCTTTTAACGCCTACAGGGACTATTTGGTCACGTATCGAGCAGTGAAACTTTGTTCCCATAAGGCGTCAAGGAGTCAATTTTTCAAGAGTATATCAGTTCTCAGCAATTAGAATGCACCATTTGATGCCACAGTTAATAAAACATCAACATTCGTAGGAATAACACGATTGCAAGGTCGTGGCCGTTAATGAACTCGTAACAAACGCTGAGTTTCGCTTACCATAGTTTTAATCTCCAAGAAAATCAAAACACCACTTGAAATATTTTCATACAAGGAAGTCATATACAGAACCTATATGTAGTTTAGAGGCAGAAATAAATCTTTTTCGGATATGACGTTTGCTTAGACGCGGCATACGACCGTACTCAATGTACTCAACGACAGCACGCACGGTACTTAAGTTCTTTGTGCTGCAGGGCCAATTGCTGACATCGTTAGCGTAGAAAAGAAGCAAAGTCCATCTAAGAACTTAAGGTGTCATCGATCGGTCAGGGAAATTAAGCCTTCCTGACTTGACTTGTCCGGAACTTCAGATGGACGAGCTTGCTGTAACCCGCTGAATCAAGTTTTCAGGCGACAACATTTAACTGATAGTCTACGAGACTTACGACAGCTTAATCTCATTGCGTACTATGGAGTTCGAAGCCGCCTCCAGCTTAATTAAATGGGTCTTTTTAACGAAACGCAAAGCGATTCAAAGACGTGAAGCCAATGCACTTACTTCTTTAAAGTTCCGGACAAATGAAACCTTACCTTAACTGGACTCTCATGAGCCAGCCAGTCGACAAAACCTTCAGCTCGCGTTGCTATATCGGCATTCCCGCCCTCTGCTAGTAAAAGTTTCTACTTCTACTGTCAGTAGTTTGCATTTATGCTTTGCTATTTTCCTAAACATAATGTTTGAGATAATTATTTCTGGAAAATTTATCCAACCAGGCCTATCTGGCAGAAAATGCTCAAGATACGAATACTGGAATAGTTTTCTTACCATTCCCTAGATCAAAATCAACAGTTGAGACTTCTTCTCTATTTTCCTATGATCCGCAGGACGGTAGAGACAGGGCAATGGAATGAATTAATATGTCTTGCAACACAGTCTTAATTCGGTGTATTTTCTTCGCTTACACATTCTCTATTCACGTTGATAGAAATGCTGAATTTCTTACACGCTTCACACACCGTATGTGTGACTCTCACCATCGTCATTCACAGAAATAGAAACTACATTTTGTATTGACTTTTTATTCCTCGGATAATTTTCTTATGCGTCAGCTCCCAGAGGAGGAAATTGTCCCAAGACATTCCCAAGTGTAGTTTAGATACGCGTTCCTTCAGGATAGAAAATTACCTAAATAATAGAAACTATGAATAAAAAACAACAAACCAATAGAATATATTCCCTTGTCTTCATTGCAACGTGCTGCGTCGAATTTTTTTATCAGCTTATGGAAAGAGATAAGCAAATGCTACACGTACCTCAGAACCTGATATGCTGCACCACACACCTCACCGGCGCTTGCCAGCTATACAGGAACAAGGCTAACATTATGGACTCAGGATAATTGAATAACAACAGACCGGCTGCAAGAACAAAAGCTTCTGCCGGTCCGCGCCGACACTGTAGGGATCTCGGCGGCTCCATGTGATGGCCGACGACGCTGACTACCCTAACAGAAAGTTGGTGTGTCAGAAATCTGCTAGGGATATAGCTTCAATGTGTAGTATCAACGAGCGAGCCATGAATAATCCAGTCAGCACAGCAACAGCCAGCCTAATTCTCTTCCAGAAAGTATGAAGAACGAACAGTGAAAAGCTGAAAATTAAACAAATTTGTGAATAAAATGAGTGAGGCAGGCAGCTGACCGCTCCATGCACCACATGGCATCTTCCACTCCTTTCCATAGATATGGATCACTCTCATCAATAGGGCTAGGCGAATTCTAAAATTTTATTTTTCAAAAATTTACGTTACAAGTCGAATACCATAGTTCTTAGGAACAATTTTTATAGCGGGAGGAACATATACGGTCGGTACCATTTGCCACGCACCAATTTTTCCTTGTCATCGACGTAACAGTTACCAAATTATCCTAAAAGTCGACCAATTTTTGCTAGCAGTTCTCGACAATTTTTGCCTAGTGAAGAATGCATACGCTTAGAATAAAAGTCACGCACCAATTTTGCATACAAATAAAAATAACACCAAATTACCTTAAACTCGATTAAGTATTGCAAGCAGTTCTCAACAATTATTGCCTTGGGAAGAATGCAAACGCTTAGAATAAATGTCACGCACCAATCGCTCGCAAGCACTCACGGACAGGTAAGGTGTACACCCAGCAACAAACAGGACAGAAAGACACACAAACGATATATGTGAGTGCGCCAGCAGCGTGGTCCTAATTTGATATGCTGAGTAGTTCACTCTTCCTTTATTGGAGCTATTCCCAGATAACCGGCAAATAATTGGCGGAAACGGCGTGTGTATTCAAATACCGGATTTACTCTAGCATTATTACACGCAATCTAGATAAAATTAGAGCAATTTGACATAGTCAAGGGAAGAGGAACGGAAGCTGCAGCCAAGCCACGCCTAAATGTAACTGGGATGGGGGGGAAGGGGGCTCAGTGATCGCGCCGAGCATGCTTTATGCGCTTCTGCATTTCGATAATACCGTGTAAACTGTTCAACGCTGGCATGTGAGCCATGAATACTCTGCGTACTTCAGCGTTTAGCTCTGCATTGTTAACAGTGAACGCTAGGTGGAAAATAACAGTGACTACTTCGAGCTTTTACAGCGGTTAAAATTCGTGGTTTGTATTCAGTACGCGTATACATTTACGACTTAATGAACCGCGAACATAGAGTGCAGAGCTACTGTACATTTGGGAAATTTAGTTCATGGAAGTATGCGTGTGAGCGAACTGTGAATACTTGGTGCGTATTTACATATGTATACATAGAGCTTAACAGTAAGACAAAGCTTGAAACTTGAGCACTCTGAGAGCGCGTACTTCCGCCAACCATGGCAATATTAGCGAAAAAATCAAATTTACCCTAAAACTTGGATTTCTTTTCATCATCACTAAAATTTGGTCATTTGTGCCTCTGACATTAATAAGAGCTTCTGTAATTTTCTCGAAAATCCACCAGTAACTTTTCAAGTTATATTCTGACAAACATATAGACAAATGTGTATTTTAGTCAAACACACAAACCGTTGAACCAATTATTACCAAAATTTGGCTATTTGGGCTTTTTAACGTCAAATTTTCTAACAACTGAAAATTTCATGAAGATTCGTCCACAACTTTTTGAGTTTTGCCCTGACAGACATAGATTCAAACAGTCGAACGGACAGACAGATCGCTACAAAAATTTGGCCAGTTATTTTTCGTCACATTCCCAACAATTCTTGAGAATTTCATGAAGATCTGTTCATAACTGTTTGAGTTATGTTACCTAGAAAAACAAACAGCTGGAACAATCTTCAACAAAAGTTAATAATCTGTTCCTCCTAGCATTCCCAATAAATTTCATAAAGATCTGACCGTAATTTTTTGAGTCATCTTAGTGGCAGACAAACTCCGACAAAAACATAACCATAACAAACGGAGGTAATACTAATAACAGTACTACTATTCATGGTACTCTATTATCATTGCTGTATGCTGTAATAAAGCGAAAGCGAGCCTGTATAGGCAATACTGGGACCCCCACAGTACGTCAGCGCCCACTTGGGCCATGTCTGTTCGAGACCCTGCGGCTGTCATATTGCCATCGCGTAAGGGGGAGCTACGCTACAGGGGGAGGGGGGGGGGGGTTCGTGCGAGGACCCTACATATCCTCGTCAAGTTTAACTTAACGGTACTGCAATCACGATTCAGCTTCCTTTTCAGGGCGGAATACATTGGATACTCATGAAAAAAAAAACGTGGAAAAATGCAAAGACCTTTTTCAGAATGCGAAAAGGCATAGAAAAACTAGGGTTGTACTTCGAAAGGGCACACCGCCGCCAAGCAACACATTGCTACAAGGCAAAAAAGAGAAGCCGGCGAACAAACAAACGAACGAAACGAACTGACGGGTCACCACAAACATTTAATCCTCTGTTTCTCGTAACATTTCGAACAGTTCCTTTAACTTTCATAAAGATCAGTCAAAAAACTTTTTGAGTTACGGGGCTAAAAGAGAGAATAACTGACACAGAGCCTGGAGACTGGCAAAGAAGCCCCCGCTAACACATAACCTCCTTTGCGGAGGTAATTAGCAAGGAGTGTGTGGCATGAATACGCTTTATAGCCACTATCCTTGAGGCAGGGTGAACTTGGGACAGCAGAATACAGAGTGGGAGACTGCTCAGTGATGATTCAGTAGCGGTTTAAATTTTAAAGAGATACTGCAAGTTATTAGCTTCCTTATGGCGTGTGGGACAAGAGAGTACGAACACATACCTAGTAGATCATATTCGTCCTCTACTTCTATGCGGACTGGTTCTGTTCAAAGAGAATCTGTTGAACAAACTTATCTATTACGATTTATGCCTTGAATGTGTATATTCTACAACGAACTCATCTATTACGCAACGGGCTCTCCGTTAACATGCTGGTGAAACTATTGCTCATGCTACTTCAAAGACCGAGGAATAAATTAACCAAAGTTATGACGTTACCTGCAGTGTAAATTCCTCCGGATATGCAGTTAATATTGAAGACACGGAGCACATCCAAAATACGGAAAACTAAAACATAAGTACAGTACGTAGGGAACCGAGTGATGCACGGTTGTAGTGTAGCAGGATAATAGTACGAATGTTTTAGTATATATGCATTATATACTACTGTTAAGTAAATATATTGTAGCAACATGTTCAAAATTCGCTAAACAGTAATGGCTATATTCCCTACAGGCCGAGGTATCCATGCGAAAGTCAGGCTGTGTATGCGACAATGTAGTGTGTGTGTGTGTGTCCGCATTCTGCGCTCCGCAAAGACTCCAGTTGTTTGTAATTCTATACGGTTAAAATGATCCCAAAAAGTACCCGTTTCGGGACGTGTTTAAAGAAAGTATCCCGATTTTAGGATATGCTCTTCACTTTCAGTATATGACCATCTATAATAAAAAAGCATACTTTCATACCTGTTAGGCATATTAAAACCAATTAACTTCACATTCTCGTTGTATAATCTTTTGCAAATGCGTTTGAACAATTTCGGCTTTTTATTAAGACAAGCTATAGACTAGTAATAGATGATCGTTATCAAGAGAAGGAAATCAATCCTTGTACCTAAGTGACAAATAGTCAATCAGACGCTCCCGAAATTGGCTATATAGCGGCACGTGCGATGCATCAACGAATGCTAAACCTTTGATCACCAATTAACTGACGGTTACTTGAAGAACGAGATTATTTTTCCAGTGATGTATAGCGTTAGCGTCAAATTGAGCGTATCTGTACGAATTCGGGGTGAAGTCGGATTAAGAACACTGCTTACTCTTTTAATACCAGCTCACCAACGGATTTTGACACTGTGAAGTAGACACGTACGACAAACGTCTGGCATGTGTGAAGTGACAGTTTGTAAATACGTGCAAAGTTGCATGAGGGCAATAGGGACACGTGCCATACATTCTAACGCGTCGCACACACCACCACAACATAACAATTGGCCTAACAAGCAAGCCTAGACTGCCCTCTGTATACACGCACATGACTTGCAAAATCTTCCTCCCTATTGACTTTTGATCTCCTCATTAGTGCGGTGCTTCCAGGCTGCTTTTGATGAGACTTTTTTGTTGGTGCAGTCCGAGCTGTGGGGGACACTGCTGGAATTTGGGGCAGGTACGGCACTCGGCTGCAAAATTCATGGCTAATATTGAATTCTTTAATCTTAGGAGGCTCGTAGTTAATTTCATACAGACGCTTCTCGAAACAAAGCCTTAAGGCCCGTTCACACGATGCTCAAATGCACGTGTCGTCTGCAGATCGTCTGCTTCTTGGAATGCGTCGTTGTAAACACAACGGCGAGTCTACCAAAAATGTTACAAAATGTAAGTCATCAAGGCAACTTGCTCAGCAAGTGTCAATGTTTTCGGATAATTCTGGAAATTTGGAGGGACCTGGAACTATAAGGAAGCTTCTTACTTTACTGTCGTTTGAACAGCCACAGCAAGGCATTAGGGCGTGGTGAAGTAGGAAAGCAGGATAAAAGGCTATCGTGTGAACTGAACTTTAATCAGCATCCAATGTAACGAATATAACATGGCCACATTGTTGATTGATTTTAATCTATATAACTAGAGCACCCTGAAAGCGCATACCTCCGCAAAGAGAGGCAACGGTAGCAAAAAAGTCAAATTGGCTCTGAAACTATAATTTTCTTTGTATAAACTCCAAAACCTAATCATTTGTGTCTTTTGATAGTTATAACAGCTTGGGTAATTTTCTTGAAGATCCGTTCGTAACTCTTTGAGTTATACTGCTAACAAACGTTATGACAAACATGAGTCAAACATACAAACGAACAAACCAATCTGCACCAAAATTTAATCATTTATGTCTTTCAACATTACTAACAACCCCTATAAATTTCATAAAGATCCACTGACTAGTTTTTCAGTTATTGTGATAACAAGCATAAAATTAAAAACAGTGACCAACGAACGAACTAGCGGATCATTATCAAACTTTGGTCATATACTCTTTGTTATGTACCTAATAACTCATGATAATTTCCTAAAAATCCATCCATAACTTTTTGAGTTATTGCATTGAGAAAAATGAGGCAGACAAACGGACAAACGGTCAAAAATGCATTTTTTTCCTCTCGGCGTTTTAGTGCGTTGCTGTATCCGTTGAAACAACAGAAAAGTCCAAAACTTTATGTGTTTTAATGTGCTCCAAATTTGAAGAAAAATCGATATTTTGACAACTTGCTAAGTCAGCGGACGGCTAACATTTTAAATAACTTTTTTGGTAGCTTATAAGTACACAAAAGAACGTTTAGACGAAGGAATAAGCGAACACGTTCATTTAACTGTCGTGTGCACTTTTCGAGGACAGTGCCTGACATCTGTAGAAACTTTACCATGGATATCCGCTGTCATAACTGAAGGAAATCTTAAGACAGGTGGTCTACGTCTACGACGTCGTTAAATGACCACAGAAAATAACTGCTACAGTGCAGCCTCCAATTTCTCCACGCTCTTCATGGCACTGTTCTCTCATTCGTTAATTTTTTTTTTTCAGAATGTGAGTGTTATGGGCTCAGAAGAAAAATAAAATATGTACGCCATTGAAAGGAAGTACAATTTAGCATCCATGCTCCCACTTACAGATACTTCAAACGCCTTCAAAGTTTAAATTTCAATAACTTGGTATGGCAGCACCCCGCTTGCCATTTAAGAGATACATTTTCTCCTATCTAATCCTTCACATCGGGACGAGGTGACCAGCAAACAAACAGTGTATTATTATTATACAGTGGCACTGTTTGTACATTGAAGACAGCTGGCGGGGCCACGCGAAGTTAATAGAAGTTCCTGACATTCTCAAAACACGTGCTCCGGCTGCGATTAACTTCCTCCCGCTATCAATAATCACGATATGAATCTAGGAGAACGTCATTGATTCTCAACTTGCTACCAATACAATCAATTAAGTATTAGATCTCAGATGAAATGGATGAGTAATATTACAGTACTGGTAGTTCATCCAGAGGTAATCTTGATGTACTGTTTGCAGGAAGTAATTTACTGAAATACAAGTAATAGCCTTTCTTGCTAGGTTATACCTAATTGCATAGAAAATTACCAGGCATGGAGAGAAAAGTGTATAAATAGATATTGATGCAGCGAGAAAGACAATGAAAGACAATGGCATAGTGCACTATAACCGACATTATTACATTAAAATTATAGTTTCAACAGTATAATTCAATTCTAGTCGCCACATCTGTGTAAAGATATCGATAAAATGGAAAGACTCCAACGCAGAGCAACGAAATTGATACCTCAGCTGCGAAATAATTCGTACGAATGTCACCTAAAAGAACTTGGTCTGATCTCTTTCGAGCAAAGACGTCTCAGGGGGCAACTAATAGAAACATTCAAGTATTTGAACGGCTTCAACGATGTACCTACAAGGGGGCTCTTTGAAAGAGACCTCAATGATCGCTTGCGAAACAANAATGGATCCGGAAGAAACTCAGACAGTGGATGACTGGGGCAGTTATAGATTTTATACAGAAAACAGACCCCACCAACTCTGCGACGATGCGCCAGATCACAAGGCACAACATCACCCAGCATGAACGCACATCGACGGACCACTTTGTCAAGCAAACACAGGTGGCAGTCGGCAGCAGAACCCCAGACTACAGAGCAGTACTCCAGAAGAGGGAGGACAAAGCAATTAAAGCAGCGACGTGTCAATTCTACCGAGTCAAAAACCCTCCAAGCACGCATCATAAGACCAATTTTCTGCAATGCACGTGAGGTAACCGAACGAATGTGGGGCTCAAACGTCAACTTTGGATCAAAATTAACACCCAAGATTAGTGCACTATAACCGACATTATTACATTAAAATTATAATTTCAACAGTTGAATATACTGAAATATTTCGTAGAAAAAGAGCACCGAGTTCACTCTATGTATATCACAGAGCTGAGCAAGTCCAACAAAAGGCACTCAGAACGCACCGGAGAGTTGTAGGTAATTCTATAAAAATAAGTACAAACCAATTTACGGCAAGGAAGAAGCGCAACTCGCGCGCTTCTTTCAAGACGCATCGTGACATTTATTGCGTGAGATTTAGTGCTTAATTATGGACAGAGACAGCATCATTTGACACCATTTGTAGTGCGGAGCTGCGGCTGTCAGCCACTCTACGGCTGCCAAATTATCTCCACATAATACAACATGTGATGATCGCGTCACAGCACGCATGCGCACCAGGATATTCTTAATATCTTAATGCTAGGTGTAGCATCATACTAGGGCTTGAGCTGTTCGGAATTTCGCTTTTCGATGATAAGCTTCAAATTTTTTATTATTTGCTTAGTTATGGATACCTCGAATGCATCAGGTATAAATCCAGTCCTCTGTACATTTCAATGGAGTCTACATAGATGGATCATATCTAATGCATTTGTTTCGTTCTGAGCCAACAGTCGTTAATGTTCCATAACACTGACTTCCTAATGAATCAAAAACATTTATGCACTATGGTAAGCTAAGTTATGTGCTACGTGACATTGACATACGGATTGAAAATTCGACAGGAAAAATTTAAATATCGAAACAATCGGCTGCAAAAACTCCAAGACGCATGGGAACCGCAGATAGTGCCGCTCCAATTAAGTCTTACAATTGACAGGTTAGGCTGTGACTTTTTTTCTAGAGAATAATGCCTAGTGCTTAACGGTCGTCATTCTGGCGTTACAAACGGACAGACAAACAAATAGCTGGAAGTATAGAGTGCATTCTTTTCATAACTTACATAACTTTAAGTTTTTTTCCCGCTTGAAAGTTATTTCTGTTGCAAGTGAATGCGTAAATTGTTTTTCTTTTGGTTTCATAAGAAAAGCAGCAGTACTGGTAAAGTATTTGATAACGGTATGTTGTCGTTGAAGATTCACGGCTTAACATAATTTAATAATTAGGAACATCATCACGGAAAATATTTTTGGCTATGTTACTCTAGCGAAAGTTTCATATCGTCTCTGCTTCCTCATACTCCTAAATAACTCCAACGTACACTGCTCCCAACTCCCGCACAGCGCACTATATATTTACCTCCTAGTTACCTCTATTACCTGTACAGTTACCCTCCCTCCCTTCCTTCCCTCGCATTATCACCCACGTGACTGCCATTAGCTCGACCATTAAAATTTCCCCCTGGGGGAAGAGGGGGAGGGGAGCTATTGATTTGCTGGTGTGCTGTACTAGCACGGTGGCGTACGCTGCGCTTATTCAGAGGTGCACAAAAGTCCTTCGCTGTTGGTAAAAAACACACACATATCAAAATACAAAAATACATTCATATACATATGTAGTGTATTTACAGGATATCTCAAAAATCTGACCCTATTGGCAATGGGTTACAGAAACTTACTGACACCTTAGCTTAACCCCAACATTGAGCGTCCGAAACGGCAATCGTTTACGTCGATACTAACACGTTCCACGTAAGAATTTTGCACACTAGTTAGCAAGGAAGTATGGAGCCAAAATCTTGAGGCGACCTGTACGCTGTATAAATTTACTCGCTTCGATATCACGGTGCATAGGTGGACGGGTAAGCGCGCTTCTCTAGGCAATTGCCAGTGCATATTGCATAGGTGGACGGGTAAGCGCGCTTCTCTAGGCAATTGCCAGTGCATACTGTAGCAGAAGCCGTTAATATCATCTTGTTCGTATACACTCGTAGCTCTTTATGTTCTCGTACATTCCAGAGTATTTTTATTTTAAAACGAAAGTTGTTTGCGAGATTCATCCGCTTTTCGAGACGCGTATAATTGTCTTCGTGTCACATTTTGAAGAAGAACGTTGATTGTACAAAGACATAGACAAGTTAAGCAAAAAATAACGACGTCTCTGTCTTTTACCGGGACCAAAATTAGGACTGTAACCTTGCAAAAACGAAGAGGTACAAAGCTAAAATCCATCATGATTTAATAATATACAGATATTTTACCTCCCCTGGAAACAAAAAAACTCTTACTTTATACAATAGTCTTCAGCGCCAAACTAGGAAGATTCTCTTATAAGGGACATTTCGCGTATTGCTAACAAAAAAACAGGGTTATGACAACAGTAATTTTCCTAAAATTATTAACACTTGAAGGTTTAGCTGCGCAGTAATAAAAATGTCAGCAGCAATACAGCATTGAGCTGACTTCCACTGACATACTGTAATGTGCAGTAAGTTTAGGAGAGACTTTAGACTGGACAACTGCTTTAAGTTCGCGCCTAATACCATTAAGTTTTTTAAACACTTAATAATTTATATTATTTCACTAGTAAGTCTCTACTGCAGCAACGGCAGCAGGAAGGCTACCATTCGCCCATAAATATAATGAATAGCGTATTGTCTCAGCCACACAATGCGCTAAGGAAACGTTCTCGGATCCACAAGTTTCTAATAATCAATGCTATGCAATTTCGATTTCTCTAGTCAGTTTGCGAAGAGCGGAAATCGGTTGGGAGTAAATAACATCTACGGCAAGACTATACTTGGCTTTCAGTGTGGGTGGTACCACGGCCACTGCAGAAGAATGAAAGCGGTAGGGAACAGACGGGTTGGCAGTGGCAGCAGTAAATAAATGCAAATAAATATCAACATATCAAACAAGCTGCGTGTTCACATGTGTGTGTGTCAGGAGAGAGGGAGAGCTAGCAACAGATCTGGGAGCCACAGGAGAGCCAGAGTGTGGGAGCCACAGGAGAGCCAGAGTGTGGGAGCCACAGGAGAGCCAGAATGCGGGAGCCACAGGAGAGCCAGAGTGTGGGAGCCACAGGAGAGCCAGAGTGTGGGAGCCACAGGAGCGCCAGAGTGTGGGAGCCACAGGAGAGCCAGAGTGTGGGAGCCACAGGAGAGCCAGAGTGTGGGAGCCACAGGAGAGCCAGAGTGTGGGAGCCACAGGGGAGCCAGAGTGTGGGAGCCACAGGAGCGCCAGAGTGTGGGAGCCACAGGAGAGCCAGAGTGTGGGAGC
>LQNS02000136.1:2104683-2142156 GCA_001587735.2 Parhyale hawaiensis
CAATGAAGAAATGTAATCAAAAATTTCTTGTGATGAAGAAGAAGCAAGTCAAAAACGAGAAGATTCCGCACCGGCCTATATGAAACAAATTCATGTGTCTATTGTTGCGTGAATTTTTTCACGCACGGGTCCACTAGTCTATAGATATTTTACCTCCCCTGGAAACAAAACAGCTCTTACCTTATACGATAGTCTTAAGTGTCAAACTAGGAAGTTTCTCTTATAAGGGACATTTCGCGTATTGCTTACAGAAGAACAGCAATTTTCATAAAATTCTTAACACTTGAAAGTTTAGCTGGGCAACAACAAAAGTGTCAGCAGCAATACAGCATTGAGCTGACGTCCACAGACATATCGTACAGAAAGTTTAGGGGCCAGTTTAGACTGGACAACTGCTTTAATTTCGCGCTTAATACCATTAAGTTTTTTTAAACACCTAATAGTTTATATTATATCACTCGTAAGTCTCTACTGCAGCAACGGCAGCACGAAGGCTACCATTCGCCCATAAATATAATGAATAGCACATTGTCTCAGCCACACAATACGCTAAGGAAACGTTCTCGGTCCACAAGTTTCTAATAATCAATGCTATGCAATTTCGATTTCTCTAGTCAGTTTGCGAAGAGCGGAAATCGGTTGGGAGTAAATAACATCTACGGCAAGACTATATTTGGCTTTCAGTGTGGGTGGTACTACGGCCACTGCCGTAGAATGAAAGCGGTAGGGAACAGACGGGTTGGCATTGGCAGCAGTAAATAAATGCAAATAAATATCAACATATTAAACAAGCTGCGTGTTCACATGTGTGTGTGTGTCAGGAGAGAGGGAGAGCTAGCAACAGATGTGGGAGCCACAGGAGAGCCAGCGTGTGGGAGCCACAGGAGAGCCAGAGTGTGGGAGCCACAGGAGAGCCAGGTGCTTGAGAAGGGAGGGAATCACTTGTGTTGTTGAAATCCGTCTGCTACTTAATGACTTATTGGCCGCCTTAAAAGGAAGAATCGAAAAATAGGTTCTGGGTAGGCTGAAAATTTAGCTAGGGTACTGACGATACGTAATATCCACACTGGAATAGTGTGCACCTAATTCAGCAGACCGTTTTGTGCACATAGGTGACACAGCTGCAGTAGCCGTGCTATGCCAATGCAGGTATCGCCCGTTGACTCAGGAGAAGACGCTCTGCTTGGGAACAACACTTTTCTCATGGTTGAAGCTGCTACGACGCGCTCTTAAGAACCGAAAGTTATGCTTTGTTTCAGTCTCTGAAAAAGCTGATGGCATTTGCAACTATTATACAATAGTTTTTAAAATTTTTTCGTTAGTTCTTGAAATCAGTACGTGCTGTAAATCGAATTACTGGGTCCAGCGTACAGCATTATTATCCTTGGAATATGTCACGTTCACAGGAGCCGAGTGTCTAAGATAAACATTAGCGTATGAATTAGGAAATCTAAGCAAGGATCGATCATAACTTTTGCCACAGTTATTTCGTTCACTCGCTTATTTACGTTATGCGTGGCATTGCATGCTCGACTTCGAAACACCATCCATGCATATGCACAATTTGACTTACTTCATTTACTCTCCAGAGCCTCTATGACAGAAATACTAAAAAAAAAGGTTAAAAGTCTAAACGTTGTCATTTCTCCAATTGGAATTTCATTTGCTATGTAACTTCCGTACGACTGAGAAGGTTATGGTAGCTATACTGGAATTTTTCCAAACTATGGGCATATTTCCCTATTATGGCAATAGCTCATAGAGGGCCGGGGCGTATGTTCCGGTGTCTCTTTGGGAATGGGCCTATTGGTTCGTCTACTGCCGCCTATCTAATTTATTACGCCATATTTACAGTGCATGGTGAAGCTAACTAGTCGTTAGTTCTCGCGTTGGATATTAACTACAACTAAGCCGAAGAGACAGGCGGCAAGATCGACCTCTACACTACACAATCCGGGAGGTGCGCGTTACAACAACATGGACAACGTCCGGTAATTATTAATCATTGAATTATCCAAGTAAGTGCTACATATTCTTATTTAACATGCATGCACACAGTACCTATATGTTTACATATGTGCCAACAGGTGAACCAATTGATTGGAGTGAGCATAGTTATTCAAAGTATATGCACATCGTGGATGTACAGATGTACAGACGAATAAATTGAAAATATTTCCTCAGTCACATCACATATACATTATGGAGATATTTATGACCCCTAAATATATATTTCACATTTACCGCATTGAGATATACATGATTCTGCACGGGATGAGTCGGCCATCTTGGCAATATGAGTGCCGAGGATTTGCATGTGGGAGCTTGAGGGCAACTGAGGGGAAAATGGCGACAACAGAGGGCGCTATACGAGGGAAAGAGGGGAACAGCGGATTGTTCTTTGCATGTAAACAATATCTGTGTATACATGCCAAAGATGAAAAGCATCGCATGTAAATGTGATGCCAAGTGGTTTTCGTATATATTGTTCTCATGATTGTGTTTTAAAGACCCCTAACTGATACTACCTACTCATTTCCAGTTACGATTTTATTTTATCTAAAATATATTTGGGTAACGTAATTTCAAGACTTCATCGTAAGTAGACTATTATTACTATTTAATATTGGAACACGTTGTCCTCATACTACTACTACATTTGCAATAGAAAATGCCACAAGAGCAGAGCGCAGTGAATTCGATATGAGCACAGTATGACCATCCTCCCCTCCGTGTTGCCCAATACTGAAATAGAATATGACAATCAATTGCGCGAGTGGGCCCGAAAACTGCCGCTATGTCGTCTCTTCCCAGATACACAGCGCTTTTTAAGCACAAATGACACAATTAATTTTTCCGTCGAAAATAGCAGATTTGCATCACTATAACTATATCAGAATATTTGAGGCTAACAGCCGATGTCACCAGGAAAGAGCGTGGGGTAGTGTCGACTGTTTGCGTAAAATATCCCGAACGGGATGCAGCACGGTACCATACATAGGCGCGTTACCTACATTCATTTATACGGCTGAAAGTTCCGAGTATTTAATATGAGCCTGTCTTATTCTAATACAGCGTGACTTCTGACGCACATAGAGACATGATCATACATATAATAATTTTATCGAAATCACTGAATTCAATTATTCACAGAAAACGCATAAAGTGACAATGTCTCAGATAACTTCATGCGATTTTAATGAACACAGGTTCATTGCTACTTAAGTTTTAACTGTTCGGACAGAATAGATGTAAATATGTATATCTATTTCATTCATCCTACATATAATTTATACATCATATGTAGTTGCAAATACGCATATAATACGATGGTAATTTCTATGGCAGAATGATTATTATTATTTTTATAATGGGTGCCCCTCTACCCATATAAAAGCAAGTCTAGTAGGACAGCAGGGCCGTCGCTCTAGCCACACCACCGCACCTAGCCGCCATGCTTAGCTATTAATGATCCGATATTAGAATAAGATAAATCAATGGTCGATGAAGGCTCTGGAAAGCAATCCGGCCGATTGGACGTCCGTAGAAAAAAAGCTTGTTATCAGGCCATCAAGAATTTGCTATTGGACAATCCTCTTCTGCCAATCCGGCCGAAGAAGGAGCATATTTGGTAAAGATTTACATGCTGTAAATTGAAACTGGGAAAGGTTGTAACAAATTTTTTTTCTAACCAAAGGAGCAGTATTTGCAATGAAAGAGAGTGAGAATGTTCTCATAGCGCATTATATTGACAAGTAAAGCATTGATGCTTAAATAATGTTGATGTTAATACACCACAAAGACGTGCCTTTAGCTAAATGAATTTGAAGATCGAATACTAGCCTGCATCTGAAACCCGTATTCCTTCATCAGGGCTTGAAACGGGAAGAGTAATGTGTTAACGTGAAGGAACGGCATGATCGCACTACGTAAACGAGAACTGCAATGCGCAAGTAGTTCTTTATAACAGCGAAGGAACGATCTTTCCAGTGGAGAAATAAGGGCCGAGAAGACTATTCTAGAACAAAAGTAGGACAGGGAGTAACTCTCAATGGAGAAGCAAAGGTCTAGTAGAAATCTCCAATACAAAAGCGAGGGAGGGAGGGACTCTCCAGTGGAGAAGTTAGGACCGGGAATCACAGGTTTATTCATCATCAGGTTATGGAAAATCGTTGAGAGGAAGTCCGCCATATTGGACGATAAAATCGCAAAGAGTGCAACGCGGGGCAATCTGCGCCTGATGAATGAGCGCGAGGCAATACTATTGACTGCTCTGGTACAATCGACGTTATCTCTTATTAAAAAATGAGTCGATATATAGCAGGCGAAAATAGCACAGCTCGTTTTTCCCTCTCCTTCGTGATATATGTTGAAATTACAGACGAAAAAGAGGGCTCTGTTGGCGAAAATATTAGACGTTATTTCTCTGCCCTCGAGGTAGCGCTATAGTTTACAATACCTATGCAGTAAATTTACGAACTGAAGCAGATACTCTCCAGCTCTTTAAATCTTTAAATAACACACTTCCGTACATACTTCATCTGGTAAACTATGTAGGAAAGATTGACTGTAAAGCATTTGATGTTGATGAAAAGTAAACGGAGTGCTAAAATTTACTGAGGGGTCTTAAAGTTTAATAATTTGCTCAAGTGTAAATATACCTGCATAAAATTTTATTATAAAATAATGAGCACATTAGAGATTAATTTGCATTAGTCAATTTTTGTCACGAAGAAAGCGGGTAAAATAAAAAATTATGAACACATGAGATCTCTGAATTAACTTTGGGGACCTTGTAGAAGCATAAAAAAAAGCAGGAAAACAATACGCTTCGTTGGCTTGACTACGACAGAAGTGAAGGTAAAGTCAAACTTGACCGCACTGCGCAATGGAGAAATCGGTATGCACTGGCTCGTGCGGTAGACAAATGTCCTCTAAGCCCCAGAGGCGTAAGCAGCCGCAGTCAATCATAGATAGTCTAAGCTATGGCATCATATAACGGAAGCATGGCGTACTCTACTACGTGTAGTACCCTGTGGACGGAAGGCAATTCGCAATCGTCCCCATTGCTGGTTAGGTCAGTGGCCCTGCAATGCACTTCAAATGTCAGAAACGTTGACGCCGTAATACCGAGCATCAATGCCTCACTCTCCTGGCAAGGCAGTGAACCGGAAACAGCAACATCGCCTGCAGACCAGGCAGTGAAGAAGTGAACAAAGCTGAGGGCGGCCGTCTCTTACTTACCTCCCCAGCCACACAGTATTGGTTTTGAAAGTTTTACGGCCGATTGTACGGACCCAGTTATTGTGCAATATACGGCCAACGGCATTGCAACCCTATCAGTTATTGTAGTAATGATATAATTAATTTTTTAGCAAGGCCGCTATTAGGAGGATGCACCCAGATGGGCGGATTCTTCGATATTTTTAGAAGAAATGTAAAGCCAGCAATGACGTCACCACGGACCGCTTGCATTAAATTGCATGTTCGTATCCATGATACCATTACTATTTACATATTTCCAGCTGGGCCAAGAGACAAGGATGATGTCATTACGGTCTCGAACGGTCGATTTGAGGTTCGATTAAAAGTTGTACGTCTGTCTCCTCCTTTGTTTGTGCTGCAGTTGCAGTTTGTTCTTAACTTCAAGTTAACTGCCCGTGACCCATTGCGTCAATAAAAACCTATCCTATCCTAAAACCTACCTGAGCTTCTCTCAATTTTTATGGTGACAAATCAAGCAAACAAACAAACAAACAAAGAAGCAAACAAGTCATCAGAGTTTTATATGTATACTAGACGGCCCGTGATCCGTTGGGTTATCATCACGATCGTCTTCGCTTTCGCAAATAAAGCAGGAGTTATTTAGCTGGTCATAGACCACACGCTATTCAGCCGTCCTCTCCTGCCCGTCAAAGAGCTGCCCATACGGCTCACTATCAACAGATTCTTTACTTCTCTAACGAATATTCAACACCCTGGCTGTAAGCAAAGTCAATTTATATGTTACGTATTTCAGATATATTTCCAGCGTGCCCGTCTAAAAGCGAAGAAGCTGTGTCAAACACGACACAAGCAAGTAAATAAACAAGCAAGGTTCATAGAGTTTTAGTATAATATAGATAGATAGATAAATATACATAGGCCTTTTATAGTATTTTGACTGTTTATGTTTGCCCATACATTCCGCCCAGAACCAAGCAAACAAAGTCGTGCACGGTGGTCTCTTTAATGTTAAAGGCGCGCGGTCCCGCTCCGGTGACACAACACTAACTGAATTTTTGGCTGCCCCAGAAGCGGTTTTACCATTTTAGTCTTGGGGCGGCCAAGAACTCTATTAGAGGAGTCAGTGCGGCCGCTGCGCGGATAAGGGAGGTCCTGTCATCCGTCGTATCTGCTGTGCAGCGCATTACGTCTCCCATAAACGCGCAGTGCCAGCCACCACTTTTGACACTTTTAGAAAATGGCCGCAAACTTTGGCGACTTACGCCGAGACCACACTTTACTGTCGCACGTTCAACTTATGAGCGGACGGTCAGCTAGCAAGTCGTCCCGATTACGCAGTGAAAGTCGGTATCCGAGATACCCCAGCAAAGTACTCAAGTTGAATAACATATGAGTAGATCATTGACTCATAAATTGGGTGTGCGAGTGTAGCCCAGATGCAGGCAACATGCTTATTTCAGGAACTAACCAAGATGTTCCTTTGTTTTTAAGTGCTGTGTAACACCTGAGGCGGTTAGTGGTGCCCAAACCTTTCATACTCGCGGTGCTACTGCTACCAAACTCCCAACTAGCAGGTTTTCAGCTCCTTTAATGCCAAAATAGAAGTCCTGAACTCAACCATTTTATACAGGTAGAACCACAATCGCGTAACGCCTTAGAATGCAGTTATAATATTGAAATACTTCATACTGTATCGAGTATCTTGTGGCACACCTAGCCACACCTTGCGGCGCACCAGTGCGCAGCGATACACCGTTAGGGAACTGAACCATTGCCCTCAGCCATCACGCTATGTTCATTTCAATGAAGATGAGGTAAATGCTGTAACATTGATGCCTAGAGTATCTTTGATTGGCCCAGTTCGGTCGAAGTCAACTAATCGGATACCTTGCTTCATCCCAAATTTCAGTCTTAAGCTTCGATTCTCAGCTTTGGATCAAGTTTTAAGTATTAATTGCAACACTTATTGCGCCTGTGAGAAATCTAAAAACTCAACCCAGCAGATCTCGATTGATTTTTTTGGCCGGCCCAAACGTAATCAGTTTACGATTAATGCATATAAGTCAATCCATAGCAGTAAAACCAACGCTCATAACTGGAGTTGCTGACAAGTTAGCGTTAATGAGATCAACTCACCTCGATGGCACTGTGCTACTCGATGACACCTTCATTGCATTTATCGTCACAAGCACGTGCAGCAGGCGGATAAAAACGTCCAGGATATTTAGATAAATTATCGTGCATAACCTATGCCTGCTGATTGTAGATAGTTTGCTCAGAGCGGAGCCATTGCTTCTCCAACGCTAGGACAAATGAGCGGAAGGTCTAATTGTCTACCAAACTAAATTCTATTTTTTTTTTACAATTGACTGCCAGAGTAGGCTACTCCATCCGCTGGGGCATATGAGGTGATAAGGACAACTGAATGATTAAGATTCTTAATGGGCCCCCAACCAAAGTGGTAAATTTCAACAGTTTGACTGCCAAAGGGGGCCACTGGTGAGCGTCCTGCACTGCTACTGCAGTCGACTCAACAGCGAGGACCCGACAAACTAGACTACTTATGTACAGACATAGTCAGAAACTCTCAGGCAAACGGCCGATAACATTCGTTCGCTCCTATATAGAGTGGTGGTGACACTGACAGCTACAGTAGCTAGTGATTAAACCCTTTGATTAAATCAATCCTGCACTCACATAATAAAAAATAAAAACGTCCACGACTGCTTTATGTCGTACAGAAAGCAGTTTCACTATTGCAAAACAAGGCACGACAGGAAACGTTTCATATCCCGGGCATTTTGTCTCGTCGATCTATCCTTTTACTCAACTCCAATCCTTAAGAATATTCTTCAAATATTAAAATTTAGCATTGTTCTTCGCTCGTCCTATCTCATCCTACGCTTTACTTCAATCTAATCCTTGACAATATTCCTCAAATATTAACATCTCGCACTGCTCTTCACTCGTCCTATCTCGTCCTGCTCTTTACTTCACTCTAATCCTTCTCAATATTCTTCAAATATTAACAAGTGTTCGGATTCATATTATATGAGGCGCAGTTCGATGCAGCTCTTATGTAATATGAACGAGCTGAGATATGATTTAGAGGTAATTTCTCCTAACTTTTGCCTTATTCGGCATTTGTAACATCAAGTACTATATGGCAGTTATGGCGTGACAAGTACTGTATTGATTAAACTAGTGAACCTGCTTTACCGGACAACCCAGCTCTCAAAAATGACGGTGTTAATTCTATAATGAAGCTCTTTATTAGTCTTGCTTGCGCTACGGGTTCCTGCAAAACATGCCTCACACCTGTAGGTTTGATCTTCCATTAAAGTAACGACAGATGTGTCATCAATAGCTTACGACAGCAAAATTTTCATCCCGTAGACAAAATCACGAATATGAATTTTAAAAAGTTCGAAAGTTAAGCAGCGCCAAGAACATATATATAGTTCAATCACAAGAAATCACCGGAATCGCTCAGTGTTGCTACATCCTAAATACAGTAGGTAGTTAATTAGTTGAACCATCACGGATCGAAATTTTTCTCCACGAAACATTGAAACTGGTTTGGCCTCTACTCAGCGTTATGCTTCAACTGCTACGAAGAAATTGAGCTCTGGAAAATATAGGCAAAACGGATTACGCACGATTGGAACGAAACATCCATCCAAAATTCAACCTACCTCTCCCATATCACGCTAAAAAAATATCAAATAGTACCTAACTATTTTCATAGGCGATACGAGCATCAGAAAGTGCAGTAGCTCGAACATGTTTCGGAAGCGATATTAGCTATAGAAACTTACGACTCGAATTTCCTGCCAGCTATCTTGTTATTGGGAAGCTATAGATGACATCGTGACGGAGAGACGGACCGGTCAACCAACCAAAGGAGCAAGCAACCAGCACACGGCGTCTTATATTATCTACTAGTGGATAGTTAAAACGTCAGCTATGAATATGTCGGAGAACCCTTACAGCGTTCATGCTCACGGCCAGTAAACTGCTACAGCCACAAACACTAGTGAGCCCCGTACGTGCATCAGGCGTAGGTAGGTAGGATAGGCTGCACTATTTGAGTCGAGACTTATAAATAAAATTCGTTATTTTTGGTAGGAAATTTCTACGCTTGAAAAATGCTCCTGCATGATGAGTTTCAAGAAGAATTAAAATATGCATTTGTAATGCATATTATTATGAAACCGTCAACTAGCTACGTTTGGTATTTAATTTTTGGATATACTTTGAAAATTTAGCTTTATTTGTGGTAGCAGCAGCAATCAATCGTAATGCTGTCGTATAGTAACCCTGAATAATGAGACTAGAACATGAAACTACTACGTACCAGCATATATTTTGAATAATATTCCTCTATGAAAACTTGATATTTTTAGCTTAGAAGATAAAAGTTTTATACAAATAATAAATATTATATATATATACTGTGAACTCAAATTTAAAAAATCCAAATTTTCTATAATGTGATTAGCGTTACATTTCTTCAGCCTTTTTTGTAGATGGGATTTAAATTATACACATGATATTAGTGCACTTCAATGCAACACTCGACACAGCATGAAAACTTAGCTAGAACTTTACTTGTTGGCCATCTTTTCATGGTCCAAACCTCCTCAGAGTTTTTGCCGCTCCAGTGAGAGCCTGAGAGCGTCATTAGCGGCCTAAGACGCCCTCTTAGGCCTTTAGAAGAAAAGCAGGCAGTAGCTGAGAATTTCTGACTCGGGTGCAGTTATCGAGCAGTGCACGGCCTGCCTACGACCTCCCTAATTGCCATTGTATGTGCTGCTTCCGACCGCATGCGATACTGGCCGCCAGTGCCGCTGCCGCCGATTGTGCCGCCGAAAATTGCCGAAGTCATTGCAAATTTCGTTAGGAAGAGCAGATGGTGGTCACAGTCATCGTTCAGTTCCAAAGTCACAAATTTGGCATAAAAAATTGCCAAACTCATGACAAACTTCTCTCGGATGAGCAGATAGTGACAGCGCCGGAGCCACATGCAGACACTGGCAATAAAAAAACGCCACAGCTGGCAATAGTGCTTTTCAGTTTCGTTCTGTAGATGAATTTCATTTGGTGCTGAAGCCGAGTACCAAAGCCAAAGAAAATGTAAGGAAGAAAAATTTACTGGACGAGTCAAAGATGGAACTGGACTGTCATAAAGGGCCAAAGCCACTGACTTTGGCAATCAAATTCACCCAAGATAATGACACAAATTGGTCATGGCTATGTGAACGATGATCACGACGGTCGAACCGAGCACAAAAATTATTGAAATTGGTACTCGAAAATTGCTAAAGGTGTTAACTCTTTGTGGTCAGCATTAAATCCCAAGTTCGTAAGACTAGCCGGCGACAGTGCTGGCAGCGGCCGCAGGTGACAGTGCTGGCAGCGGCCGCAGGTGACAGTGCTGGCAACGACCGCAGGTGACAGTGCTGACAGCGACCGCAGGTGACAGTGCTGGCAGGTGGCAGTACTGGCAGCGACCACAGGTGACAGTGCTGGCAGGTGGCAGTGCCAGGTTGCGTGCACTACAGTGCCGTAAGGTGGATCGCCCTTATCAGCATATCGCCCGTCACTTGTACGATAGCCAGAATATGGCCAGTTAGCACGCTATTTCGCTAAGCTGCCTTCACTTAGCTTCTATGGTATACTGTGCTCTTCACATGCAGAAGCATTCACCACAAAAATACACACCATACCAACATATACTGATAAATGTATACGCCCCTATAGCCTCATATTCACAGACACGCACACATTCACATCTTCGATGGGTGTCTATTATCTGCAAGTATTTCTCGCCAAAAATAAAAAAAAACTTTGAGCAATTTGCACAATAATAATTTCATACTTAGGCATATTGTATCGAAATGCGATTTAATCGTATTCGGAGATGAGAGAAGTAAGGATAACAAAGAAATAAAATTATTAATAGAGTAGTTAAAAAATTTGATGAAAAAGTCACATGTATTAGTGTTTGTCACGTTGTACGCAGCATGATGCGCAATAACTCATATTGACTTAATTGCGCCTTTTAGACATATGATTTTTTTTTTTTCACTTTTCCTATGGTTCGAATGTGTCATCATTCAATGAGCCGAGAACACCGTTTCCAATGTCACACGTTGAAAATCTTTAGAAGATTTGGGGTTGGGGAGCTTTAAACCTCTCGATGTGTTTCTACCACCACATAGTATTGGGATTAGTTGAACCTTAGATGAACCGGAGGTCAATGCGATAGATCCATTTGGACCGATCCAACACAATAGATGCTTCAGGAGGAAAAGCAGGAACACAAAGTATGTCAATAGAGTAGTGGTAGCAGCAGCAGCAGCTAAAGGCATACTATAGTGAAACAATACTAAGTCGCTTTGCGCCGAATTCTTAGTGATTTTTATTTCGGTTTTTCTACCGGTAGGTCTCCCGTTTAATGATAATTCGGATGCGTCCTATTGGTTTCAAGGGGCCAGCGCGCTACTACTGGCAGGAAATAAGGTGCATAGCACCTCCAAACCCATACAGCACGGCTGTTTGTTGCGACAGGCAGCACAGGACAAGGAGACAAAATAAAAGAGAATAGAGAAAAAAGAAACACCCGTGTGCGGAGGATCCCCTCCGTGGCCCAACACACGGAGCAGATAGGAGTCTCATGGGATGGGTCGCTTACCACCATCGGTAGCCCTCTTCGCGGAGGCGAAGATGAAGTATAGACGACCTAATTAACTTTACAAACTAACCTTCTCAGCAGAAACTGCGGCCAGCTGGAACATCTGCGGAAAAGGCACTCGGACGGCCCCTAGGTGAGTGATGCCCATTTATATTTTGGCAGGGAAGGAGCCCGCCAGAATAAATCCCTGCAGGGCTATGTCGGTAGAAACGAGGAACGCATGCACCAGAGTGTTCTCACACAGGAAGAACGTGCATGGGAACAGCTAGTAGGGAAAGAAGGGGCAGAAGGGACCAAACATCGTCGGAAGGAATTATGAAATATAATTGGATACAAAATATGCACGAAGGACAGACGTCGCGAAGGCCTTGCTAAGCCTAAGGTAACCTGTGGCGACCCACTAGGAGCGCTCCCCCTATAATACAGTTCATACGTTACGCCTACATACAAACAAGAAAGAGAATATAAAGAAATATTATTAACGAGTGAATACCTCTCTTCATTGGAGAGACCCATCACTCTTCTTATTATCATTTATCATATCTATATTAATCATTCTATCTCAGCCCTAGTGCACCTACTGACTGGTACTATCACATCCCTAGCCTCGACTACCGATTAGCATATGAGCATTTACAGCATGCAGATGCAACACGTATGCTCAACAGTGTCTAGTGAATAGATCGTAAGCAGGATCGACTAAACGTTTTCATATTCTTCTATGAAACGATGTGGTTTAAAAAATGGTGAGGGTACTAGCAGTCACCAATGGACTGTACTCTTTTCGTCTCATTGACCTGCCCTTACATGTCGCGCAGTGATGCTATAGTATCTGAAATAGTAGTACGAATTACAAATCCCGCTGTTTGGGGACCTGTAAATGCTTATGTATGACAAAAGTAGGCCTGAAAACGTTTGTGATGACAAAGTAGGCCTGAAAACGTTTATGTATGACAAGGCCTGAAAACATTTATGTATGACAAAGGAACCTGAAAACGTTTTACGTAGAACGAACATAAATGTCGGAACACAAAATATTGATTATGAGAATGTCAGTGAATAAAAAAAAAACACAGACTACGTGTGCTGCGTCTTGGACTACAGTCAAAGAAAAGATACATATGTTCGTCAAAATATGTAACAACTAGAGCACTCTGAGAGCGCATACCTCCGCGAAGCGAGGCAACTGTAGTAAAAAATTCAAATTGACTCTGAAACCATGATTTTCTTTATATCAACTCCAAAATCTGATCATATGTTCCTTTTGATAGTAATAACAGCTTGTGCAATTTTATTGAAGATCTGTTCATAACTTTTTGAGTTAAACTGGTAACAAACGTTATGACAAACATGAGTCAAACATACAATGAACGAACAGATCTGCACCACAATTTAATCATTTATGTCTTTTA
The DNA here is from genome assembly GCA_001587735.2 of Parhyale hawaiensis. Classification (NCBI taxonomy): domain Eukaryota; kingdom Metazoa; phylum Arthropoda; class Malacostraca; order Amphipoda; family Hyalidae; genus Parhyale; species Parhyale hawaiensis. The sequence continues at coordinate 2,118,019 of LQNS02000136.1, forward strand.
ATATTACTAACAGCTCCTATAAATTTCATAAAGATCCATTCATTGTTTTTTGAGTTATTGTGCAAACAAGCATAAAATTAAAAACAGTGACAAACGAACGAACGAGCAAACAGATCATTACCAAAATTTGGTTATTCAAACTTCGTTATATACCTAACAACTCATGTGAATTTTATATAAATCCGTCAATAACTTATTGAGTTATCTTGGTGACAGACAAACCCGACGAAAAAATAACCGTACGTCTTGGAGGAAGTAATAATCTACTCTACAGGGTAATTAGGCGTTATTAGCTCGTATTGTAGCAAAAGAAATACATAATTGTGACAAATGCGTTACTGTGGAGAAAAGGGTGAAGTGAAGTATATATTTGAAGCATCGCGTGCATTTATTAATATAAGTAGGTATAAGAATACTATAATTTTTCCTTTACAATTGCTGTTGCGTAAACTCTTCTAAAAAAAAGTTGAATAGAAGAACTTAGAAATTCTGGAAATACACAGCAGGAATAATTTATATGTGGAACTCGCAATGACGAACACGTCTCAGGCTTCACCGTTACCACGGAGCGAGGTGTAGCGGCAGAACATTATTCTGTAAAGAATAATGAATATTGAATGAAAATTATCGCTCTTGCGACTAATCTTGATGGATGACTGTCGGACTCTGGACAAGATTAGCCAGAAATAATACAATAATATTAACATTATAGACAGAGTGGATACCACGAGATAGATTTGTTCAATACGAACCTTTTAGGCGAATATGTTACAACAACCCCAGAGAGCAGCTTCTTCAAGACACAAACAAATCTATGGAAATATTCCAATAGATACAGTATATCGCGCTTTGGTGAGGGTTGTGCCCATGTTGAGACAATATCACTAACAATAACCAAAGTAAAATATTGTACTTGGGGCTTTAGAATTGATCGCTCATGAACCAGGATGAAAGAAGTGCATAAGCATGCTGTATGTCTCATCAATAAATAAATCGCTTCCCATTTAGTTCCGAAACGTTGGAAACCTCAGGGAGCTGTACGCTGTAACACGGGGGTTCCCAACAAGGAATGCGCGTTCCCCGAGAATAGGGTGAAAGATTACCATTTAGGGGGTGTGAAACGTCGGATCATTCTCATGGCATTGAAAAATTAACTCAAATTTATTACGCAAATTTAATATAAATTCCAGTCTCTATTATGTGAGTTGTTGATAATGAAAGGGGTAGGAGAACATACTACAAGTTTTCTACGAATGGCAGTAACGTTTTACTACACCATTCTGCGAGTTAATCAGCATAGCGTCGGCTATTGCCCCAATTCCCGATAGATGGAGCTGTGTGCTGCTGGCGTAACTGGATGTTTCTATTTCGTGAAGTCTCTGCATCAGGAATTTTCTCTGGTTTGGAATTCTCTGTATGTATGAAGAATTCCATTCTATTTTAAAATTTCCAGTATAAAATGATTTAGGATTAATCAGACAAAAAATGCTATAATATGGCAGGCTACTGTTAAGAATAGTGATGGGATACCTTGCACTATTATTGATCGATCAAGAGGAATTTTTTAAACTGGGTTTGCTAACCACTTCGATATACAGTACATTCAATTCCACTGTTTCAATTTGTAATACAAAACCAGAAGCCTGCTTGACATATAATAGCTTCACTGTACATGACGAACCAAAACGAGTCCAGTAACTTACAGAGGTAAGATAAGATATCAGTGCAAGCACGCACAACGTCATTTGTTATTCCATTTCACTCGCTACAGCCTTCATATCATAAGCCAGTAATTGGTTTGGTTAACTGTTACGCTGCTGACTGTGTCTGTATGCAAATGCGGTATGAACCCAATTCTTGATTATCAGAACAATGATGCTGTTTTCGTTCCTAAAAAATTCGTAGCATTTTAAAAGCCATTCCAAAAATATGTTTGCCGCGTTTTGTTTGCGTTTTGAAGTAAAAGGGTTAATGGAAAAAAATGGCGCGAGCATACAGACAGATACGCATAAGGAGGGTTCACACTCCATTTTTTTTTTTTGACGTCTTCCCTGCACGCGACCGAATGTTCCGTTGCTCCCTTGCTAACAACAGAAAAGCGCGCAGCATTTGAACTGCAATTCATTTCATACATAAAATATATCTACGCCTTTACTACTGACATTTTTTTAAAATGCAATTAACTTGGCAGCTAATATCTCAGTAAATGTTTTGGTAGACAGGCGGTTGATCTTAGTAGGACGCAAGGAAACTGTCAAACACACCGTTCTGTCTATGGGGAACAAAAGACCATAAGTATGAAGCCGTCCTTACGAAATCAGAATTTCTGTAATAAAGCGATCAGGCTGCACTCAGCATCACTTCTCGTACGAGCAGCACTATTTAAGACATACACAAATGTGCTTGTTAGATAAAAAGCAGCTACATAGAAGTGACAGTAACTTGGGCTAGGACTACTCGAGTTAGAAATGCTACAAAAAGTATGATGGTGACACACGACTACGGTTGTCCGACTCCACTTCTTGGACCCGCAAAATGTCCGACTCCTACTCCTTTTCTTCACAAAATAGTCCATTTTCGCCGACTCCTGGCTCCAGCCAAGTTCCAACGCCGACGTATACCGCTTCCGAGATTGTTGGAGTTGGAAATTGTCGGAGTTGGACTGTGCACGCTTATATGCACAGCCAGATCTCATAGGTTACAGGTTATGCTAAAGAAATTCTTCGATAAATGGGGAACTGCTTCACAAACTAACACCTGAGTGTAAGCTATGCGGTCCCGATGCAGGGTTCTGTATAAATGAAGTTTTAGAGCTGCTCCTACGAAAAACCGAAATTTTATTAGGTCTTTATAAGGTTAAGAGTCGATGTCAAGATCTTGTTTCGACGAAAATATTCCATAAATTGGACACACTCGACTACTGGCGATTTTATGAAGCTTTATGAAGCAATATTGAATAAACAAGGCATGCAGCGAGTGATTATCGACAACAATATTAATTCTGATGGATATTCGTTGATAAATAACAGAAAATAGTTTAGAAGGATGGGACTGAGTGTTGGCTGATGTAGATTATTATAAATCAGCCTTCATGTCAGCTATTAACTCCAACTTTCCGTTTTATTTAATGCCATGCAAGGACAGTACTGCCTCAGTGACTGACCCACCTACGTAATATTTTTCCGATACTTTAGTTCGCTTATTGCAGGACTGAAAATTCAAGTCCAAGAATTTCATGAAATTTGCATCCTTTAACCCTTCACCGTGCAAGCAACCATATATGACAGCTTCCACATTGCAGCATGCCTACGGGACCGTTTTTGCCATCGCTCGCTAAAGGGTTAAGCTCATGTAATTTAGGGAACAAAATGTGAAGAATTCCCTATGGGTGGAGACTTAGGGAGCGCCGAAGGGCATGCGATGTTCGCACGCAGACATCGGGCGGCTGCATGCGACGGACGGACGAACTTCTTATGTTGCGGAGGAACGAGACGTGTGGGCGAGCGCGTGTTGGTCTGACCACCATCTAACATGCAATGAACAGAAGTTATCGTGCCTCTCCATGCCTAATTTTATGAATGAACGCATGAATGAGCGAGCCCCATGAGATACATGAATGAATCGCGTGTACAGAAGTCATGCTCTCGGTAGTATGCGTATAATGGCAGTGTGGCAGCTGCTAGTGACACGAATCTTGGCAACACGGAATTTGCTGCTGCTGTGCACGAAACAGAACCTGGCCGCGTACTTGACGGAAGTGACCGACATTGGCGAGAAAATACTCGAGTAATTTTCTAGGAAACGAAGACCAAATTCAAGCGCACTCACCTCTGCTTTACCGACCCGTCGATCGACAAAATGTATCTCTGTATCGTAAGATGTATAATATAATTTTATAGTTTCCAGCTGTAAAAAAAAAATACTCTACTACCAGCCACAACTTCGCCGCGCAATTGTGCAAGCCTGACGAACCAAACGGTGATCAAAGTTATATATTTATAAGATGTGATGTGTCAGAGGGAACGCACTGATAAATACGACTTATCTGATATTGTGCACTCAGGTAAATATATAGTTGAAGCATCGGCATACAGATGTAAATCAGATTTATGTGAAGAGTCTTGTTAGAAGCATACGAAATTAACACACGTACGTATGAAGTTTTAGTTATAAACAAATAAAATTAATACATGCATGAATTTCTTAGCTATAAGCAAGTACAATTGATAAATTTGTGAAGTTTTCAGTTATAAACTGATGAAATTAGTATATGTGTGAAGTTTTAGTTACAAGTAAGGAAATTAGTGCATGTCGATGCTAACCTATCGACTAATGTCATGCAACGTGATCATTTGGGAAGCGTCACAAATACTAGCAGTGCTTCTGCCGGGGAAATTGGAGGTCGATTGGAAATAATAAAGGGTCGGACAAGAAATGGAGTATTGGTCGAGGTCCAAGTGTAACATACAGAAAGTGTTTCTTTTACAAGATTGTGGCTTAGTGCTTTTGGTAATCTGGGAGATATGATGATGTTCTCACGATTGAATATCGTCGTTTACTCACTTAGCAACGCATGGCAAAGCTTCATAATTTCTTTTAATTATATCCGTGAGGGAAATCGATGTGTAGCTTCCACTAAGCTTGTCGAGGCGTCCAGGTATAAAAATCAAGTGAATACACTAAGTGTGTCAAGGCGTAAAGGCATCAAAATGAAGAGAATATTACAAAACTGACGCAGCAATGTAATAAAATTTTGCCTCAAAACTTTAAGTATAGAAGTTGCTCAATCAGGTGTGAAAAACAATTTCAATGGTTACCCTCTACAAAAATTCTGTCGATAAAACGTATCTCCAAACTTTGCAAAAAATGATAAAACTTCCCGTAGACCTTAATCCCACTATTCACTAGTATCTTAATAGAATTTTTATAGTTATTCAAAAGCAAAAACAGCAACTATGTCTTTTTTTACCCCACACTTTATTGTACTCGAACTTAACCTAAGTGGCGATCAGATGAATTTTAGAGGTAAATCGATGCAAAAGGATGTACGAAAAAAAGGCACAACTCATTCCCGTGCACACGAACTGCTGGGTAGCTACCAAGTTCAATTTGGGCTTTACAAAGTTTTAATTGTTCAAAATTCCCTTTGGTGCAGAGAACGCAATTTCAGAAAATACTGGCAAATAGCAAGTCGCATTGCTGCCTAGTGCGGATTTAAAGGTACCAAATAGCTCAAAAAATCTATGTTTGTATAAATAACAAAAATAATAATGCCGGAAAAGCTGGAAAATGTTGGGCGGGACATTACCAAAGATAGTAGCCATGACTATCATGACTGCCTGGGAGCAACATAACACTGCCTACGTGACTGGCAGGCATTGGTACTGACTTGCGTGTTGGTGTGGGTGTATGCGTGTTGCTATGAGGTGTGCGTGCAGGAATGTGTGTATGCGTGTAGCTATGCGAGAGTTCGCATGATCACCAAAAAAGTTAAACCAGTTCCAGTCAAACGAATCACGGTCTCGCGAGTAAATACAACCGCCTAACAGACGAGCTAAAAATAGAATTACATCGCAGACAGAAAACGCCGTTAGCATCATGAGGCCAAAACGGATCTGCTATAGCCTACGGTACGCGGACGATATCATGAGTTCACAATACGAACAATACACGAACGCGGAAAACATCATGAGGTGAAAATGGATATGCTATAGTAATTTACACGGAACCTGCGTATTTATAAATTTATTTTGTACTGGATCGATTTTCTATTTTTCCAATCAGACCGATAGCTGATCTCATCTAAGGCGATACAAGGTATATGCATAGATTAAAAAGAACTATAGATGTAAGTGTTAAACTAAGGGCCCACGATGTCTTTTCTATTACTCAAAATCAAAATTAGTTTTAATTGCACATATTTGGTGGTTCCTATTATCGTAACAGCTTTTTGTGAAAACTTTAATTTTATACGTAAAGTGGAATTGATGCGAGACTTTCAGGAATAAGAAGTGAAATTTTTACTTCAGTGTTTCGACGCGATTCTTGCATGGTTTCTCGAACCTAAAGAGGAGTTTTTTTCTAGCTTTTCATGAGAGTAATGTGAACGTGCTAATAGGTATCAGAAGAAAACTGGATTTGTTTGAGGCTTCAGAACAAAACTGGAATTGCTAAGAGGTTTCAAAAACGGAAAGTGGTTTTGGTCCGACATTCTCCCCTAAGTGCTGGCACCCCTTCCTCGCCCTCCGTTAGGGATCCGCCCCGTAGAGCCTGGGATGCAATGAAGGATCGGAAGTGTGGACAATAAAGCGCACCACACGAAGAGGATCTGGCGTGCGTGGGAGCAGTGACGCACTTGGTAACATTGCTACACTGAAAACATTGAGGCACTTCGAGATACTTCTGAAACATCGTAAAATTTTTAGGGCCGCTTACGAAAACGCGTGCATCAACCTGGGCTTTAAACTCCGTCGAAGTAAAAAAAAAATAGTACCTTACTGCAAGGCCTGGCTGTTGTTGCAAGATTAAAAATGCTGCCGCCCAATATTAGTAAACTGCGGCAACGACAGCTAAGGAGGCCTGAGTAACACAGGCATCGCCCGCAAGCATTTGGATGAGAGTTCAACAGATTGCTTTGTGGGCGGCGACGACGACACCTCGATTTTAGTGCATACGAATTAAAACGGACAAGTGATTTAAAAGGCGCTCTGCCCAACTGCAGGATATAGGCTTAATTATGTAAGTTACAAAAGTATATTTAGTTACGTAACTCTCACAACGTACCAATGCTGATTTGGCTGCCTACTAAGAAAATAGGATTTGCAAAAGCTAAAAACAATAACAGCAGCGACCTGCTTAATGAATTAAAAACAGTCTACAGTAAAATATTGCTGTTAATGTGAAACGCAATGAAAGCGGCGTGTAGAATTAATGCATAACTCAGGATCACATAGGGTTGTTGAAGATTTGAACTAATCGAAAAATGACATGACGCATTCGATTATTTCTGTTATGCAAAACGCATCGCAATAAACTGGGGTTGACGTTAAAATGAAACTTGAAAATCAAACTGTTTACTACAGAATACTGAAATGCAGTTACTATTGTCTTTTCAAGGAAGTGGAACACTAGAATAAACTATTTTGAATATCATGGGTGGCCTTCGTAAACTTCACAACGCTCACAAAGCACACTCGAGGTATGTTTCTGCTTGAAGTAAGCGGCATGTGCGTTGCACGGTGTCACCACAAGCGCGCCAGGCATGCGTGAGCACGCGCGTCAAGAGATGCGGGCGAAAGCAATACGCACCGGATAGTATAANCGTAAACTTCAAAACGCTCACAAAGCACACTCGAGGTATGTTTCTGCTTGAAGTAAGCGGCATGTGCGTTGCACGGTGTCACCACAAGCGCGCCAGGCATGCGTGAGCACGCGCGTCAAGAGATGCGGGCGAAAGCACTACGCACCGGATAGTATAACATGTCACGTCATATTGCATGTACGTCTGTGCCGCTCCGACCGACAACTGCACGCTAAACGCTGACGATGCGTGAGCTTCAGACAATGTTTGTTGGACCCCAACATAGTCTCAGTATCAAAAAGGACTAGATACACTAAATAGAAGTAAGACGAAAATCGCTATCACCAAGGTCGTTTAATGTTAAGAATTAGAATTATCACTGCTGAAGTGATTTTAGTTTTAAGATTAATGGGAATATTGGAACTTGATGTAGACGAAAAAATTCTAAAATTTTGGGCCAGTGTAACAACAAGGAGACTCAAATATTGGATCGCTGGGTACATTATTATATCTTAGATTTCTTCACAATGTGAAGGTATTCTTTTCTTAATACAAGTGCTATTACGAGACATTTCATAAGACAAGGTATTCAGACAAGGTAATAATATCTTTATGTTATCGCATTTTATTGCATAAAATGATCTTGTCGCAGGGGGGCATTCAGAGTAAAACTTTTTAAATACCAGTTGATTATGGCGTTTCCACACTAGCTTTAGGCTTTACGCAATCGCAAAAAATTGTCTAAATTGCTAATGTACAGTACAAAGTACCACCTAATTTTGGAGAATACAAGAAATGAGACACCTTTTATAGATTTCACGTATTCATAAAGTGAAACTTTTTATAGATATAATATAGGCTACTGCCTATATTATTGAGATTAGGCAGGCATCCACGCGCAGGTATCTACATACATAAAATTAACTACAAAGTGATTGGTGTCACGTTACAAGCAGTAATCTGAAGATGAAAAGTATTTTGTTTGCGCAGTGTACGACAGAAACATCTTGTAAGTAGGCACAGTGCATGGAACAGATACAAAAGCGAGTACTTACTGACATGCGTTTCAGGAAACGCTTGTTACAAATCAGTTAGTAGCCTCTGAAATTGCTCTAGGCATTCTAGTTTGACCCATTAGTGAGGCACTTGTTCTTTTCAGAACAATATGCGGCGGACTCCATACAAGCGTTGCCACTGAGGCGCTCGTAGCTACCTGAGGAAGTAACCGTAGCAGAATTTTTGGTGGCCTCAGAGTATTCTGGGCGACCAAATCTCCAGCTACACCGATACGAACGACGGCCTTGAAAACTGCCTCCCACACCCATAAATAATATTGGTAATATTTATTAAAATAAACTTTCAGATAAATGCGTGGTACACAGAGCACTCGGTTAAAATAATAATTAAAATATTCAACGATACTAGTACGATTCAATGGAATGAACTTTTAGATAGAAGATATCATACACGAAACACACTTGGTTAAAATATTCAATAATACACTAGCACGATGCAACAGAATGAACTTTCTGATAAAGTACATCGTGTACAAAACACTCGTGGATAGAAATGCAACAGATCATGGTACGCGCTCTTATAAAACTTGTTCGCATTCTATCTAAAGCCACGCGATGCAACACGATCAATGAAAAACCAGCTACATTATTGTAGCTGCTGACACCTGATACAGCTGTATAGAATTAAATTTGTATTTGCAGCAAAAGCAGCAGCATTGCCTAATTCCAACTGTTTCACAGACTCGGTGGTGCAGAAATGAAAACTCAAACTCTTCCGTTCATGAGCAAGTGACCGCAAGGAGGCAATAGCAAGTTTGATGACTTGCTATACATCTACAGCGATGGCGTCAAGTTATTTTTTGAAGCTCTAATTAACGACGGGAGATTTTGCTGCAGATGACCTTTTGTGGGCAAATGTCAGAACGGGAGAGTGAGAGCTTCTCGGAGGCGTCAAATGAAATTACGTCATTACTGCACCGTAGTGAAGGTCACAGTGTTGTGTCAGGAAGATGACCACAAATCGCTCAAAGTGCATACAACTTTTACCGTCATTTAGGCTCTCAAACACCAGTAAAATCAATATATTTTATACCTAATAGCAGATAAACCTTGTACCGACATATATCAGCTTTAAATTGAAGTTACGCAGTAGCTGTTTTTTTTCTCGGGTTGTGATAAAAAATAACTGATTTTTTTTAATAAGCATTTTCAAACACTTAGCTGACACTTTATTCTGTTTTGGAAGCTGAAAAAAATTAAAATTGCCAAAAAACGTCTGTAGTGAAAGAGTTCATCAATAATTTGTTCTCTACTGCAGTAAACAACAGAAACGTGCTGTGTGATCGCCAAGATCACACAGAAATCGATTCAGTCAACCTTCAACCAACACTATAGTCACTAAAGTCCTGGAAGCTTCAAGGTCTCAAATCGCTCGTGCTGACACTAATGTAACACTAACGCCTAACATTCTCTATTGCCAAGCTCAATATTTGCAAACAAATACTTTTATTTCTAAGCTACATGGAACACTCTTTCTCTCTCAATGCTTTTGATGTATTTCTTAATCATACAGGAAGTGGTGTAAATCAGCACTGTATTTTGGTAGCAAAACTTAAAAAGAATGAAAAAAATGGCTAAAAAAAGACAAGAGATATTATGTAAACACCATATTTCCTCAGAATTGTTTCTCTAAGGTTACAGCTCTACCTAAAAATTTTCAAGTACCATTTTACGCTATTCGCATGAGTCTGCCTCATACAATTTTCGCATATGGAAGTCCTCTACAATTGTCTGAGCAAGCGAAGTCATACTACAATATTTTATAAATGTTTACGTTAAAATTTCAGCCATACCGTTACATTAGCCACTCTTATATAATAAGTCTTTTAGGCAGACGTTCCCTCACGTAAAAAGTAAAAGTTTACAATATGACTGCGACTGCCCTAGAGAAGTTCAGACAATGGCCAGTTTCCGTTATGCACTCTTGAGAAGAAGAAACTTGGAAGCCAGGCATTTTTCAGCATCCTTCCATTAGACTAACTGGTTACCAGTCTGCTGCTTTAATCGCACACTCACTAATACTTTTAATGTTACTTGCGGCATCGCTTTTCCCCCTGTACGTGTGGCAGACATCACGTGAGAAGAGGCAATAGTCGGCAGGCGGGCCAGTGCCGACCTCCCGAGCAACAGCTGGTGGTCCCAGCGGCCCATTCCAGGCCAGCTATTCCACGGGATCTTCCTTAAGTCGCAAGCAAAGGAGTCATGAAAATTCCCAAAGCATTCTACTAGTAGGAGAGGTTACGACACTGCAACATCGCAGCTTGTGACACAGCAAAGTGAAGAGAATTATTATTATTATTATAATAAAAAAGTAAAGGGAATAAAAACTAGCGCGAATTTCTTCAAATTAGAAATATTACCTTCGACACGGAGGCATAGCAGCGTGAGATACGGAACAGCTAGTGAAGGCAATAAAACTTAGCAGGGCATTTCTTTACATGAGAAACACCACGACGCTAAGACATGTTTATTTGAAATCGGACAGCGAGAAATTTTTCGAGAGCTCTTACCTATTTTCTTCGATACAGAAAGGTTACGACGTCGTGGCATTTAGAGTTCGACACAACAGAGTAAATGCAATAAAATATTTCACATCTCCACTTGAGGCAGCAGGAGTGAGGAGAATAATTAAATGACAAATCGCGAACGTAGCGAATAATAGCAATTGGCGGACTTCCTTAGGAAATTTTACAATGCTACAGAGCGGGGACATTCCCGTACTAATGATTTATGGGTGCACAGCGAAAACAAAAAGCAAACGTATTGCAATAGAGAAAAAGGCCCATGAGGAGGCTGATGTAAGAAAAGTGTGCCTACAAACTACATATACTTAGGTATGATTAAAGAAAAGAGATTAGCATTGCTATTTTTCATTAATTAAAGTTCCTAGGTCAGGCTTCTCTGTACCCACGGCTCTCGCTGTCATGCAGTGAGATAAAAAAGAAGGAACATGTAGTTTGTACAGGCACACGAAGAACCCACACACGGCAACAGTAACAATACTAACATAAATTTTCCTAAACGTTAAACGTTTTTCTGTGAAGTGGCACTTTTGTACGCCGTACGCACTACAGAACATTCTAACGTTTTGCTTCATCCTTGAAAATGCAACTGCCTGTCTACCAAAAGTTCTCTTAAATGCTAGCCGCACGTCATCAGGCTTCTGCGGATGTCAGTCGTGAAGTTATGAATGATTCTGTAAATTTGAAATAAATTACAATCCAGAAAGCTGCCCATTTTTTGTTTGTCTACAGCAGGGCATTCGGGCGATGTATACAGCGGGCCGCAGTGTGATCCCGGCGAGCCATCTGTAGTAGATTTAATGAGGTATAGGGAACAAGAAACACTTGAGACATAAATATCTACTCGGAGGACCATTTCAGGGAAGACCGTCGTACAGTGACCGAGTAGAGACGGAGCCAGGCGACTCGAGCGCGGCGGCCCGTATAGCAGCGCTAAGAGTCCTAACCGCCGGACATCGAAGGGAGACGCTGAAAGGGACAACCGTAAGCTGTCGTTGGTGCCTCAGCTTTGGGGAGAAAATTGGAAAGCTGCTTACCGCAAACGTTATAAAAGTTGTTGCTTTCTTCGATCCGCAGTCGTAGTTCCATCATAACCGTAAGGAGAGGGAAATCGGCCATGGAAAAACCGTCTACTGCGGTTGATGTGCATAGTTCTGGAATAACTGTGAAGTTGAATACACGGCTTGGAATAAATCTGACTACACGTTTCACCAGGACGATGATGATGATAATAATCATGAAAAAAATATATTCAACTGGTTACGGAAAAGGAAACTGCATTGCGAATTATGCCTCACAGCAATTCCAATTTAAATATATAATGAAAATGATAAAAAAGAATACATGTAAACATGTCCCGCAAAACATGCACAACATATTATCGAGTAGGCAACAAGTCGTAAATATATACATATTTCTCTACTCAATATTCTACTGCACCCCAACAAAAACACAGAAATTGACATTTGATCTAGTATGGACTGAGTGAATTTCATACCTACTCAATACTAGAGAGCAGGTAAACGAAAAATTCACATTGATTCTGAAACCATGATTTTCTTTGCATCAACACCAAAATCTAATCATTTGTGCCTTTTGATAATATTAACAATTTCTGTAAGTTTCATGAAAATCCGTTCATAACTTTTTGAGTTATGCTGCTAACAAGCATTATGAAAAACATAAGTCAAACACACAAACAGATCAACCGATCATCATCAAAATTTAATCATTTATGTCTTTCAAAATTACTAACAACTCCAGTAAATTTCATAAAGATCCATCCATAACTTTTTGACTTATTGTGCTAACAAGCATAAAATCAAACATAGCAACAAACGAACAAAAACAGGTGATCCCAAAAATTTGATCATTTACTCTTCGTAATGTACCAAACAACTCTAACAACTCAGGTAAATTTCATGAAAATCCGTCCATTACTTTTCGAGTTATGGCCTTAAAAATCAATAGGCAGACAGACAAACAAACAGACAGACGAACGGATTTCCACGAAAAGTTAATCATCTGTAACTGTTAACTGCCTAGCAATGCCTGTAAATTTCGCAAAGGTTCGTACATAACTTGTTGAGTAATCTTGGTGATAAAGAAACAGAATAAAAGACAGACAAAAAGACAGACATACAAACACGATAAAAACATAACCATTTCGGTGGATATTATAAAAGTGAAAAATCTGAAAACCTAACCGGATTCCCCGCCCCATATCCAGTCTGCTTTTATGTGGAAAATATTGCCATCGTGTTGAAAAATGAAGAAGTTTACAGTGCATTATGTAGATGCCATTTGGCTTGCAAAAGTGAGACTACTATGCTACACTGTACAGACAAAACTAACTGCATAGAAGACGTAAATTGAAGTACTGAAATCAGTTTGCGCGTGAAATACATAAGATGAAGACCATGCAGTCGGGCAAGATAAGTTAAATGACAGACAAAGAACTGCATGCATTGGAAAATTAATAAAATCTTTCCAATGAAAATAATATTCAAGACAAATGCCAAACTTTTGTTCAATTTCGATAAGGAGACTGCCGAATGCTACATGCTGCTCTATAGACAAGTGCAGTCGTCACTTAGGAACTAGCAGCTATAATTGAAGCACAAAATGTATAGAGCCTATTGAATTCTAAGTATTTCATTTACCGATGTTCCTCGCTTGGACAAGTATCGCTGGCAATTAAGAAGCGCTAGTCAGCATTGGATTATTTTAAAAAATTACGAGCAGTTATAGCGAGCATACCAGACGTACAACACGAAACCGGTGTGCCAAAGAAACATGACGATGTGGAGGCAAAGTGTAGCACTTAAGTCTCTGAGCCGAAGATAATCGCCCATGCACGGCGGGTCACCTACGCAGCTTCCTTTTCTGCCTCATATCCCGTCACGTGTTCTGCTCTATCATTAGCTGAATTATTATCTGAATACGCTATTGCTGAGCCAGCCAGCGACAGTTATCCTCCTACTTTCGAACACTCTCTCGCCACATCTCTGCTGTAATTGCAGTGCAAGCCATGCATGGGTGAGCTGCAGTCTTCCATGTGCCTGAGAGAGGGGGCTTCCATACTGGTGCTGGAACCGTGTTGTTCCGGGATAGTCTGGGTAACTGAAGCGAAATGGCTCGGGAGGACTACTTCCAAGCTGGTACTGGAGCCGTGCTGTTCCGGGATAATCTGGGTAACTGAAGCGAAATGGCTCGGGAGGACTACTTCGAATCTGGTACTCGAGCCGTGCTGTTCCGGGATAGTCTGGATAACTGAAGCGAAATGGCTCGGGAGGACTACTTCGAATGTGGTACTGGAGCCGTGCTGTTCCGGGATAGTATGGGTAACTGAAGCGAAATGGCTCGGGCGGACTACTTCGAATCTGGTACTGGAGCCGTGCTGTTCCGAGATAGTATGGGTAACTGAAGCGAAATAGCTCGGGAGGACTACTTCGAATCTGGTGCTGGAGCCGTGCTGTTCCGGGATAATCTGGGTAACTGAAGCGAAATGGCTCGGGCGGACTACTTCGAATCTGGTACTGGAGCCGTGCTGTTCCGGGATAGTCTGGGTAACTGAAGCGAAATGGCTCGGGCGGACTACTTCGAATCTGGTGCTGGAGCCGTGCTGTTCCGGGATAGTATGGGTAACAAGACAAACGATTTTGGAAAATTATTTCGACACTGGTGCCAGATCAGTGTTGTTCCAGGATAATTTATGGAGCTAGATAATGAGAAACATCTTCAGAAGAATACACGTGATACTGCCAAATATGCGTTGTTGTACCGTCGTACGCGAGGTAACCGAATCAAAATAGTATATGGATCATAATTTTGGTGCAGCTAACCGTAAGGTTCCTGTTTACCTTGGGTTATGAAGCTAAAGTAATACAGCTTCTGAAGACTCCTGCAGCAAGCGTAGTGTAGTTCCATGGTAATCCATTAAATGCAAGTGAAGCGAAAACAACTTCGGGGGATTGCTTTGAGACTGCCACAATTATGCGATATTCTTGACGTTAAGATTATTCCATCTAAGCTGTATAACAAAATAATATCAAACTAATAATGAAGAGAATAAAACTGAATGATCGTTAGGCGGTGTTTGACTCTGCTATTCAAGTTGAATAACAATCCCACGAAAATATCTTACAATATCTAGATAAATATGGAAATTGATGCAAAACGCTATGAAACTGCACGAATAGTAAGAGTTGCACTCACATGTATATCTACAGTCGAAATAATTCGCGACGCATTTGCTCCTTTCTCTAACGATAATCCGTGCACCTCCTGTTTTGCACATGCATTGAGCGCCTAGTAAAGCATAATACTATAATTGTGCTTGTTACTACTATTATTAATATTAGCTTCATCAAAGTTTCTCCAGAGCTGGACTTCTCGATCCGACGAGCATCTCGAGCTCTGTTATCGCGGCTCGCAACCGCTACATGGTCGGGTCTTCCGCTGCTCTCCTTACTTATTGGAGCACGCCGAAAATGTGCTCCCACTTCAAATTGTGTGCGCTCAACTGGATTTCTTTTTTTCAGTGGTGATGTGATTTCTTAATGCGTTGTTGAATGTTAAACAAGAATTAGAAGTGGTATTAGCAAAAGATAGCAATGAGATTCACTGCAGACAGTAATTTAGAGCAGAATTGCAGAGTCAAGAGGAACAAGTCCGATTCCGACTGTTTGGTCCAACCAGGTTCCGACTCCGAACCCTTTGGATCTGAAAATTGACGGAATCCTACAGTCTCCGACTCTGCAACCATGACTAGAGGTAGCAAATAAATAACTCGGGCTCCAACAACTGTAACTTTGCTGGAATGACAGTTTAGATTAACAGTTTACTATCTACCAGAGACAATAAAGGTAAAGGTACTCAAGAGCAGAGACTCGGAGGCAAGCATTTCTGGAGTCAGGACTCGAAGTCCGACACTTGCTTGTCCGTCCCAAAGTCAAAGTGCAAACGGATTTATATATATGTTGAGAAATGGAAACGGAATCGGGAATTTTGGAGAGTTCAAGGAGTCAGAGTCGGACACTGGCTGGACCCAGTAGTCGGAGTCGGAGTGCGACTTGTCCATCCAACTCGATAACCCCGCTCTCCTGTAGGGAAGTCACCTTTATGAACGCTCTGACACATATTTGGAAGATATAAGTGGCAGATAACCGTTTCACCATCCGAGCGGTAGAAGTGCAGTACTCTCCAGTAGCAAATGTTCCTCCACTGACGAATATTTCTACGCACATTTAAACTAAACAGGGGGCAAATAAATATTGCACTAAGGAACAGCGGCACACTCACCTGCAAAGAGTCACATAACCCTAACTGAGTTTTCGGCCGGGCCGCCGC
Source organism: Parhyale hawaiensis (assembly GCA_001587735.2). Classification (NCBI taxonomy): domain Eukaryota; kingdom Metazoa; phylum Arthropoda; class Malacostraca; order Amphipoda; family Hyalidae; genus Parhyale; species Parhyale hawaiensis. The sequence goes on from LQNS02000136.1 coordinate 2,134,269, forward strand.
AGAAATTGACTAAAGATTCAAGTTCTGGAGCGGACCTGAATTTTGCTTCCATTAATATCTCCATGAATATTTGTACGAACAATCGACAAAATAGAATATATTCTACCAGTTACCAAGGAAGAGTGGTACTCACCTGCAGGAACAGCTCGCCATCGAGCACGTGGTGATCGTAGCTGACGAGCTCCCTGTGACGAGATGGAGACGGGTGTGACGATTCGCTGCCACCTTCGCCCTTCTCTGGCGTCAGCCCGTTGTTCGAAGCCATGAACGCTGCGTACCACAATGACCGTTGTTATTGCAATGCGAATACTTTATGTAAAGGAGCACTGGGGGGAGGGATTGGCTCAGCATTTTATAGCTTGCTAAATTTTACAGATAAATGCATGAAATTTCAACTCAATTTGAGCGACGCAACAGAAATCGATTTGCTATAGAGTATTTTTGTCGAAAAGAAATGGAAAAACAATAGATGTGTATAAAAACTTGAAGATCCCGCCGTCAAAAAATGACGACAAACTTTTTAGTACTTGGGGAAATTTGGGTAATTTTCATGGGAGCAAAGACAGGAAAGAATAGATATTTTATAAATATATACACATAGCAAACTATTAAATACAATACGTATCAACTTGTAACTCCCACTGTGCCTTTCGGGCTAGCCAGCATAATGATAGTAAATACTGCAATATTAGTAGTAGTAGAAATTTTACTAGCGCTGCTGTGGCACACTGCCTATATCGCGCCGAACTATTCCTGTGTTTAACCACAGGCTCGTGCGCCGACTAGGGCACGTTTTAATTTGTCAATGATTTTTGTCTCGGTTTTTATGCCGGGAGGTCTCAGATTCTAAGTAGTCAGTGCGCTACAGACAGGAAAAGGCGCCAGTTGTGCATCTCCAACCCCAGGGCACGGCTGAACGCTTTCGCTTAGCTACGCCGCACAGGGGAAGGAAACTAAATGCAAGAAGGTAGAAGTCTAGCCGGAATGGGTCAGCCACCTAGATCGGCAGCCCACCTCCCGAATCAGAAGGGGAAGCATTGAGAGCCTACCTAACCTTACAAAACTAACCTCGTCAGCATGCAGGAACTGCGGTAAGTTGCAACATCCCCAGTAAAGAAGGCACTAGGGAACCTTAGGGTTGTGAGGCCCAAATATATTATGGCAGGGAAAGGGCCCGCCAGAATTTACCACTGAGGGCTAAATATTACAATATGTCTCTTATAATTTACAATACACTATAGCTTGTAGACAATTACTGTGCTGGCTCACACATATAGCGTTATAGGTTATTACATTACAGTTGTAATATTAAATTACGTACTACACGATAAAGTTACACGATATTTAACCCGCACAATATAGTTGCAGATGATATATTACACAATTTAATTATTATTGCTATGGTTCAGCGTAGGACCATCGTGCCGTGGCGCTCAGAGAATGAGCCCAGCGATGGTAATCGGTATTTTTATATTCCGTCTGGTGAAGCTCAGTAGACATATTTTATCTCGCAGGTCTGCTGAGCTGTGTAAACTGACGAGCAAAAGGAGAAAGAATAGTTGCCTAATTTTATAAACTAGCATCACAACAATAGTTGCGGCCAGATGCAACGACCCCAGCGCGCAGTAAGGCACTATGGACAAAAGCCGCCTATAGCGGTCGAAAACTGTTAATTTGTACTGTCATTGAAGAACCAGAAGGGCTGACACGCACTTGGTGCAGAGGCTACGTGAAGTGCGCTGTCAGAAACGACTGGCACATTTCATTCAGGTTACACAGCCAGCCTCCAGGACCATGATGGTACCGAGTGAGGTAGATTTATAATATTACTATCACATTAGTATAATGCTAATAACCTACTGTATAGCAACTGTACAGTTTGTTTGTTGCTTGATTGGTCTATACGTCCCGATATGAAGCATTAAATAATAAAATAAAATTCATTTGCTCAACAACAAATGAGCCGTTGCTCTACCGAATTTTTAGAACTCGTAGCGTTGAAAACAGTTGAAGTACATTTTACAGGTTGCACTGGTACAAAATTTCACCTAATTACACCAGTAAATCTCTTTTTCTTCTCTGAGCTCCAGAATGCGCAAACTGAGGGGAAGATAGAAAAGAAAAAGGGACTGATGGTCTTCAGAGCAGAATAGCAACGAAGAGAAATGTTCACGTAATAATTTTTTACGGTCATTTAAGGTCAGTGCGGGCGACTAATAATGTTAGTTGTATTATTTACATGTAACGTGACAGTGCAGCATGGTAGTCCGTAACTTCACCGTACGCACATGCACACCCTATACCGTCACTACTCAGCCCATCACCTAGTCACACACGACACACACACACATACACACACAGTATTTCACCAGAGTGCCAGCGAGCAATTGATGTAATGGAGAGCCGCCAGCGAGTGGCGCTGAGGCTCTGGCACTTACTTAAAGAGATGAGGGAACCTTGGCTTCCTTTATAGCGGCACTGGCAACGCTGTGTGGCACCGTGGCAACGCTGGCACTCACACGCATGTTTGTGGCACCTCTGTGCTAGCAGCCACAAACATGTCTGTGGCACTGCGGCAATACTGGTAGCCACAAACATGTCTGTGGCACTGCGGCAATACTGGTACCCACAAACATGTCTCTGGCACTGCGGCAATACTGGTAGCCACAAACATGTCGGTGGCACTGCGGCAAAACTGGTAACCACAAATATGTCTGTGGAACTGCGGCAATACTGGTAGCCACAAATATGTCTGTGGCACTGCGGCAATACTGGTAACCACAAACATGTCGGTGGAACTGCGGCAATACTGGTAGCCACAAACATGTCGGTGGCACTGCGGCAATACTGGTAGCAACAAACATGTCTCTGGCACTGCGGCAATACTGGTAGCCACAAACATGTCGGTGGCACTGCGGCAATACTGGTAGCAACAAACATGTCTGTGGTAATATGAATAAAATAGACCACACTGAACTAAATTTGGCTCATCTTACGCGTAAAATTTTAAAATACCTGAAATTTGTTGCTGTGACGACATGGGTTTTTAAGTTGTTTCTGAGTGACTTTAGGAGTTAATTCAAGAAAGATACAAATCACCGCTCCACTTCATCTGTAATTTACGAGTTAATAAACCACAGACGCTAATTACCGCGCAATTTTATGTACATACAGTATATTAAAGAGAACAGGCGGCACAGGCTAATCAGCTCCCAAGTTCATGTGCATTCATTAGATAATAAACCACAGACACTAATTAGCACCCAATTTCATGTACATTATAAAATCTTACAATTGCACACGATCGCTAATCAGCATCCATTTTATATTTAATTTGGTGTGCAAATAGGGAGCAGTTACTGATCAGCACTCAATTTTATCGACAACTGCACTTAAACTATTTCAAAATCCCATCGTACTCTGTCGTCGATACGTTCTCTGTGCACGATTTTACATGAAGTCCAGTGGACTTGAATATGTAATTTACACAGCAATTTTGTGGATTGCAGTGTCTCCGTAAATGATTCCCACTGCAGAGCTCCGGATGGCAGCAGTCTACAATTTGCATGGAGTTCGCTGTATGGTAACAGTATTATCTTGACATTTAGCATGTTATTTCATGCAACGGAACGCTCTTGTGCAAGAAGAAAACCGAGAAAATTGTAGTAATTTTTGGAAGCAAGCAGACGAAATAAGAATAGACCCAACAGTGCCTGTAAAAACAGGCACCACCTCAAGCAAGTCGTACTAGCGATAGTCGAGAATACCACACATGGACTGTTTTTGTGGTGCGGCGGTACAGTCACTTAGAAAGTCATTGTATTTGTAGTTTGCTCAAGAGGAAACAGGCATAATCGGTCCCTCCTGACTGATGATGAAATATCAATGAAATGTCCGTTTTCTGTAGAACAACAGTTCCCTAGTGCCTTCACTTTCCTATAAGGTACAAATCCTTTACTTTCTGCGCATCACAAAGAAGTGCAGTAGTTCCCTATAGTGCTTTCACTGTTCCGTGGGTACAAGTCCCTTATTTCCCCAACATCCCCACGTGCAGCAGTTCCCTAGCGCCATCACTTCCCATAAAGTACATTTCAATTATTTCCTCCACATCCCCACCTGCAGCAGTTCCCCAGAGCCATCACTTTCCCATAAGGTACAGTTCTCTTATTTCCCCAACATCCCCGCATGCAGCAGTTCCCCAGAGCCATCACTTCCCATAAAGCACAGTTCTCTTATTTCCCCAACATCCCCGCATGCAGCAGTTTCCTAGAGCCATCACTTTCCCATAAGGTACAGTTCTCTTATTTCCCCAACATCCCCGCATGCAGCAGTTCCCCAGGTCTGCGCACCAGAAACTCTGCACGGTGCTGGCAGAGAAGGAAAAAAGCAGCAGAGGCCCGTCAAGGCAGGGAGGTGCGGGCCCGTCCGAGCTATAGGAGAGGGCCGGCAGACGTCGGGAGAGTGGTCGGGCTACCCGACAATTTTGCTGTCACTCGCTCCAGCTCTTGACGCTCGCTTAGGGCGTTTGCAATGTACGTGTGTGCTGCATGCCATTCCTTCCATTATGTGTGTATTGGTGCGATATACGGACCCATTGTGCATGTGTTGGTGTGAGATACACATGCCGTGTCTTCCATTATGTGTGTATTGGTGTGATATACGGACCCATTGTGCATGTGTTGGTGTGAGGTACACATGCCATTCCTTCCATTATGTGTGTATTGGTGCGATATACGGACCCATTGTGCATGTGTTGTTGTGAGATACACATGCCGTGTCTTCCATTATGTGTGTATTGGTGTGATATACGGACCCATTGTGCATGTGTTGGTGTGAGGTACACATGCCATTCCTTCCATTATGTGTGTATTAGTGCGATATACGGACCCATTGTGAATGTGTTGGTGCGAGATACACAAGCCGTGCCTTCCATTATGTGTGTATTGGTGCGATATACGGACCCATTGTGCATGTGTTGGTGTGAGGTACACATGCCATTCCTTCCATTATGTGTGTATTGGTGTGATATACGGACCCATTGTGCATGTGTTGTTGTGAGATACACAAGCCGTGCCTTCCATTATTTGTCTACTGGTGGGATGTACAGACCCCCTGTCGCTGTGTATATTTTGGTATGAAATGATACGCATCGCGTTCCTCCCACTGAGTGTGTGTGTGTGCAGGCTTATGTATACCTTGGTACATCATATACATAGACAGTAATAAGAGTCGTTAGTTGCAGCTACAGTCACTAACTGCAGCTATAGTCACCAGCTGCATCTATACTCATCAGCTGCAGCTATAGTCATCACAATAAAACTGCCCACAGCCGAGCTTTGCTATAAGCGGAGCACTTTATAGCGCCTTTCCACGACTTTACGATGCACTTAACTCTTCTCTAAACGATTTGTTGCACTATTGGTTTAGTGTCTTTAATGCACATATAAAACTAAGGGAACAGGTCAGGTGGGACCCTTAACGATAGAAATAGTTCACAACTACGACCATGAATCGGGCTGCCGTGGTAATTGAAACAGCGCGTTAATAGTTGTAGTAGAGACCAGCTATACTTATTACTAGAGTACGCGGCCATCAAACGATGATCGCTACGAATGTGCGTTTTACTCATTCAACATTCATACCTCTGGCACTAACGCAGCTATATAAAGGATGCGCCGCACGCTCCAACTCTAACAGTGCAGTAAAACGTCCCAAAATCCTGGCAAGCATTAGATCGAGAATGATATTCTTTGGACTCAAAAGACAATAAAGCAAAAAAGACACAGCAGATACTTACGAGTTGTATCTTGGATGCAGAATAGGAATGCACTGAATCCACTTAAAAGGTGAAAATAGGCACCGCAGCTCTGGAGTCTAGTCTGCGTGGACAATACGAGTTGCAGTGAAGACGGGTATTCGAAGAAGTAAGACGCAATAAGATAAACAGGAAAAAAAACGGGAACGATCAACTATTGATGCACAGTGCTCGTGAAAAGTGTCAAGAAACATCAGTTACACAGGAGTTTGGATCCCCAAATAAAAGATATTGCGTATTCAGACAGCTTGGCTCACTGTTTCTTTAAAGTTCGAATTTCCTCATCCCCAGAGCGTGCAATTCGTAAGGCTCCGTCCTACTTTCGCTACGTTATTGCGTTTTCAGTATTAGATAGGAGAAAATACTGTATCCTTGATACGGGCTCGGGAACAACAGGTCTCCGTCCGCACTAACTAAGGTACTCTTCACATGCAGGTCATGCACGACCTAGGATATACTTACACACTTCGTATACATTTATATACGGCCAGATATGAATGAAGAAAAAAATTTGTTTTTTCAGGATTTGCACAGCTACTGCTATAGAAGTATCGTGTTCTTGTATGTACAGCGATAACGATTACCCAAAGATAAGACAATAGCGAGTAGTAAACACTGGCATGATGAGGCCAGTAACGTAACTCTTCAGCAAGGAGAGGACACAGCACATGAATGAAAGCTGTCGAAATAATTATCAGCAGAACGAGTGGTATACAACAGCCGAGTGGTGCGAGCTGCAAGGTAACAACATTGCTATGAAATCAGCAGTGAAAAAGGGCAGATTATAGCAGCAGTACCAGCATAGAGCACAAAAAATAGCAGATAAAGGGGAAAGATTAAGGCAGCAGCTAAACGAGAGCCGGTGACAGCAGTAATACCAGTCGGCAAAGAGAGCAGAAGACGCTAAACTTGCACCTGATGAGTATGGATAACAGCGCGGAAAAAGAGAAAATGATACCAGATAAAGAAACTGGAAGGTAACAGCGCTATTACCAGGTAAAGAGACAATAAATATGCAGACAGAGAGCATGAACAAATGCACGTACAGACAGCTGAGAACAGCAGCCTAAAATAGTGAAAAACAGCAGCAATATCAGCAGGTGCAACAGATAGAGGGTCAACTTTAGCGACAGGATCAACACGCAAACAGACCAACAGGTAACAAGCAAACAGACCAACAGGTGACAGGCAAACAGACCAACAGGTAACAAGCAAACAGACCAACAGGTGACAGGCAAACAGGCAAACAGACCAACAGGTAACAGGCAAACAGACCAATAGATAACAGGCAAACACACCAACCGTTAGCAGGCAAACAGACCATTAGATAACAAGTAAACATACCAACAGGTAACAGGCAAATAGACCAACAGGTAACAGGCAAACACACCAACAGATAGCAGGCAAACAGATCAACAGGTAACAAGCAAACAGACCAACAGGTAACAGGCCAACAGACAACAGGCAAAGAGACCAACAGGTAACAAGCAAACAGACCAACAGGTAACAGGCAAAGAGAACAGAAAGCATCAGTAATAGTAGCCGACGAACAGAGCAGAACGCAAGAAGAGCGTAAGGAAGCAAAGGAAGTGGCAGAAAGCTGCAGTAAAATATCAGAAAAAGAGAGCAGAAGACAGCAGCAATGTCAGCAGGCAAAGAAAGCATAATACAGCAGTAATGTCAGTAGGCAAAAAGAGTAGAAGACAGCAGCAATATCAGCAGGCAAAAGAAGCAGAAGATAACAGCAATATCAGCAGGCAAAGAGGGCAGTAGACAGCAGCAATATCAGCAGGCAAAGAGAGCAGAATACAGCAGCAATATCAGCAGGCAAAGAGAGCAGAAGACAGGAGCAATATCAGCAGGCAAAGAGAGCAGAAGACAGCAGCAATATCAGCAGGCAAAGAGAGCAGAAGACAGCAGCAATATCAGCAGGCAAAGAGAGCAAAAAGATAGCGCCAGGAGGCGCAGGCGGCCAGCGCCAGGAAGGGTCATAGCGAGCAGGGCAGCTATTATGCATCGATCACAGGATTATGAGAACCGCGGTTGTGGTGACTGTAGCAGGGACTGTGGTGA
>LQNS02000136.1:2144053-2154715 GCA_001587735.2 Parhyale hawaiensis
GATTGTAGCAGAGGCTGAGGTGTCTACAGCGTAGAGCGTGTGATGATTGTAGCAGAGGCTGTGGTGACTACAGCGTAGAGACTGAATGATTGTAGCAGACTTTGTAGTGACTGTAGCACAGAACATGCTGATAGTAGAAGAGACTATGGTGACTGTAGCAGAGACTGTGGTAACTGTTGCAGAGACTATGGTGACTGTAGCCGAAGCTGTAGTGACTGCAGCGCAGAGACTGTGATGAATGTAGCAGACTTTGTGGTGAATGTAGCGGAGTATATACTGACTGTAGCAGAGCATGTGGTGACTGTAACAGAGCATGTGGTGACTGTAACAGATACTGTGGTGACTGCAGCAATGAATGCGTAACTGTAGAATAGTATGTGATGACTGGAGCAGAGAATGTTGTGACTGTAGCAGGCTGGGGTGACTGCATAGAAGAGCTCGTGGTGATATCGGCGTAGCACTTACGATAGCCGAATCGGTCACCAAACTTTAGCACGACATCGTATATGTAAGCAACAACCGGGACAGAAATACTTTCGCGTAAGCATATTTTCACAATTACCGAAATACGCCTCACAGAAAAGGATCGTCGAACAGACAACAAACTCTATTTTCAAGAAAGCAGATAATACAGCACAGACTAACAGATACGGTGCAGACGCAAACGAACGCAAGCTTATCACTAAAGTACGGTTATAAATCCTAGAGAAGTACCACGTAGAGGTACCAAGCGATATTGCCTAAAGGTTAAAGTAACATCATACATGAATTTAAGTGGCACCCTCACTGTACGCAGACGACCTTAAACTCCTTTGACTTATCATCAAAGGATAGGAATCAATATTGTGAAGGAGAGTGCTACAAAAGACAGCAAATTAGAGTTAAAACGAAACCAGTTTTAAGTTCTTTCAAGTCAGAGACTGAAATTTAAATCGGCGAACTTCATTTGGGGGTCGCGAAGCCGAAGCAATGTTTGAAATACATAAAAGACTTACTTTCTTCGAGACACGCATAGAAATTGTAATGTTCCAAAGCATGTAAGGACATTTAGGTTCTGCATGTTCTTCGTACTATAAAAAGTACCGTATTGAATAATAAAATAAGAGCTCGATTACAAGCAATCAACGGAGCAGTTAGGATATCCCTGAATGCGTACCGGACGTATATATAATGACGAATCTATCGATACTCGGGAAATAAATTTATACCATGAATAGAATACATATAGGCCGTAAAACCATTTTCTATGATGCTACGAAAACTATTTCTAAGAATCCACGGCAAGCATCAAATTGCATAACTACATAACTATTACATTTATAACAGAGCAATGATATTATAATTACTCTAAGGGCGTAAGGTTGCAAATAGACTAAATGCTCTTTTTGTATGGTAAATTTCCACCCAGCATACTGTACACAACATTATTACACGGCAACTTCTTATAAGATAGCTCTTACACAATGCTGTGTAGCATGGTATCTTTCTTTATCAACGCGGCATAGCCTACACGGGTAACGTTTTCACACGGTATGTCTATACAAGATATAGTTTACGTTTAGCATTTTACGCGCAATGTTTTCACACGCAGTATCTTTTTTGCAGGCTGTCTTATGGAAAGGCAACTGCATCATCTGCGAGAGAAGCAAAGAGGCGGTGATAACGTTTTCGTTGAAGATTGAAATTCAGCAATAGAGTTAAGTAATGTTCATAATTTTAAGCAAGGAGTCAGGTGGGTTGACCTAAGTGTGAAAAATACCAAAACTCTAAAGTAGCTGGCCATCAGAAATGACGGCGTTGAAATTTGCCACCCCTCTTCCTCCCTCTCCCCTCTCTCCCCGCGGGTGATGGTCTAACGCCACGAAGCGTTCTAGTCTTATATGGTTTTACATGATATCTTTTTACATGAGAGCTTTTTGCACGGTGTCTTTATAAATTCTATATTTTTTGACGCTATGTTTTTACACGGTATCTTTGTATAGAGTAGATTGAAACACGGTGTATTTTTCAACTTTTGTTTCTATATGGTACCTATTTACACGGTAGATATTTTCTACTGCGACTTATTTAACACGATATCTATCTTTTTGCATAGTATCTGTTTAATACGGTATAATTTTACGTGGAAAACTGTTACACGGTACATTATGACACTATATTTTTTGCACAGTGTCTTTTTATACGGCCCCTTTTCATCTGGTATCTCAATTTAGACAGTATCTTTATGCACGATATATTTTACATCGTATCTCTTAATAAGACATCCGAACATGATACATTTTTGCACGATGTTCTACGTGACATATTTTTGCTCTCTATCTTGTACACGGGATAATTCTAAATCGTACCTTTTCGCAGGGACAAAATTAGTTCTAAAGCGCCATTTTATACCGATCAAATTTTTGCTTACCTCTATGAGATCTTTGCGCAAGAAATAACAAGCAAAAATTTGAAACATAAGATCACTGCAGCATTGTTGTTGCGTATGTAGAGGATGGTCAACTACGGAAAACAATAGTAAGTTAAGAAACACATTTTGCACGACCCTTATATTTTCATGAATTTATGTAGTACTAGCCTTCAAGGTAACAGGAGATTAGGCTGCATAGTGATAGGAAGACACGAGTGTGCTTACGTGACTACAGCACAGCCACATGAGACGTCATAACCTAGCAGTCTTCGTCGTACCCCGTAACGACCCATGATTGGCTGTATCGTCTTAAGCAGTCTTATTTTTGATCAAGCGTGAACACTGTCGTCTCCTCCCAAATATTGTTAGCTGGTTGGCAGCACTTACGAATTACAATAATCTTCCAGTAAACTGAAAGTGAAGCACAGCGTAAACGGAATTGTAAAGCTTCATATTAACAGAAAGTGCTAACGAAAAAATTAACAATCATACAGTTCCAGTAATGTATAAATATAAATGCGATGCTGTGTGCCCGACCATTATCCATATTCTCTCATGGAACTTCACATATGAAACGTTACAACCAGTGTTATTTCTATGAGAAGCGCAATTAAAGGTTGCATCATGAGTTAATCCTATGGAAACCAGGCTGCGGTTCCTCTTCCCGTAGAACAGGACAACGAAACCCTTGTAGCAATGTAACACAGGCTAGTACGAATAGGGTTAATTAGTTAATTAAGCTCGACGGGTAAAAGGGTTAGTACAGGTTTGCATTTTGCATTACAATCGCGTGAGCATAATATTCAATTCATGTTGGAGCTATAACTATAAGAACAGTTCATGACAATTAGTTAGCTAAAAGTAAAAATAACAAAAAGTTAAACATAAAATAATATGCAATGGTACCACTCTAAATCATCGTCGGTTGAAGGTGTGGACAATGTATATGTAATACCATTGGTATTGAAAACACAAGCAATATTTGTGCGTTGTTGCTAAATGATGCAAGTTTTAATCAAGAGACACACGTACACGGCACCGAGCAGCACAGTGAATATCGGACAAGAAAACCATGAGGTAAATATTTATTGATGAATAAAGTAGCGGGGCGAATTGCTACTGAAAACACAAAGGAGACAGTTGAGCTCGGCATTAGCAATGTATAGCTGCAAAAGAAACGAACTTTATGTTTTACTGTAAGTAACAAAGCGAGAATCAAATGGGACACAGTGTCAGTATCAACGATACAATAGAAAATTAAAGAATCAGAGAAACTCACGTCTTACAATGAAGGAAGTAAATAATGATAAAGAAAATGATGCATAAAAAGAGAAGAGACAATTAATAAAATGCGGAAAGTTAAAAGTATGAAAAAACATATCTAAACGTACACTCATTGTTTCTATTGGAAGAAGACTAGTGCGCAGACACGTGCGCTGTATTTAGGAACGCCATGGAAGACGACACAACTAGACAAATAAATCTATGTGAAACTTTAATTATAACATTTCAGAAAGATATATCTGTCACACAAACCAATGAATATAATTTCCCACAAGAAGTATCTGTATGTATGACATATTCATATTCTTATGAGCTACATGGTAAATTTTGAACGACTAAATAAATAAAACGACAAGCCAATTTTCGCAAATGGACAGACTAAGAATTAAATGTCGATACAGAAGCAACCCGAAAAAGCAATAAAACAAATAATTAAAATCAACTATAAAAAGTTAACTAAATAGAAAAGAAAAGTAAATGCGCAACAGATACTCTTTGATAAAAACTTGATACTGCAGCAATTAGTAACACTCTTTAAAAACTACAGAGGTGATTGTCTTACACAAATTGAAAATGAGTAAATTGTTTTCATTAAGAAATACAGAGAATATTTTTACTTAATTAAAGCTCTAGCGCAGATAACACAAAATTACGATAAACGTTCAAGTAGTGTTAACGTCTTTAAGCAATGCAATAAAATGTATCGAAACAAATTTAAGCATGAAAATTAAATGAAGACGCACACGACGCATTCTTAAATAAAGGAGGCGGCGCAGCGAAGCTTATCATCAAAGGCACATAAACAAAGAAGCAAGCGGAACGACGCGAAAACAACGCTAATTACAGGAAAATGTTCTCGTAGAGACGCCAGTAATTAATGAGGGGGCGCCAAGCAGCTGTCTGTCATGCAGAGCTGCAGTAGCTGTGTACTTATGCCGCTCCAGCGCACCAATTTCTGCCTAAATACCTGTTTTCTTTCGGTAAGTACAAGTGCTGTGGTAGCCCAAAGGCTGTACGCTCACTGGGTCTCCGGAGTTTTATTGGGTACAACGTACGTGAATTATAAGGGCATAGGGAAAGTGGACTAGTAACCTGTTCCCGCGTTCCTTGTTTGATAAGTAAAAGTGCGGTCGGTGGGGGGATGGCATTGACGTTATGCCCGCACCGGATCTCTAGAGTATTATTGAGTACAACGTGGCTTACAGAAGTACTGGGGCAGTAGCTGTAGTAATCTTATCCCCTATCAGCAAATACGAATACGGCTGTGGCAGAGACGGTGCACGATCACTACATATGGACTATGACTAGGTACCATATTACTATTAAAAGCGTCGGCAACGTGGACTAGTGGGTAACCTGCTTCATGCTTAGTAAATAGTAACTATGAGTACAGTGGTTCCAATATTCTACGACTAATGAAAGTCTTATTTCATACACACAGAAAAGTATGTGGATAAATTTACTAAGATTTCTGTTAAGTTTAAGCTTGCATTAGTAAACATAAAATACGGCGATTAGTATGTACAACGTGGCTAGTGGTTCGTATGACTAAAATGGGCTCAGCAATAAAATAATTAGTAACCCTAGGGCGCAGAGGCAGCGGTTACGCTTCGGCGGAGAGGCAGCGGTAACGCTCCGGCGGAGAGGCAGCGGCAACGCTCCGGCGGAGAGGTAGTGGTCACGTTCCTGCAGAGAGGCAGCGGTAACGCTCCGGCGGAGAGACAGCGGTAACGCTCCGGCGGAGAGGTAGTGGTCACGTTCCTGCAGAGAGGCAGCGGTAACGCTCCGGCGGAGAGACAGCGGTAACGCTCCGGTGGAGAGGTAGTGGTCACGTTCCTGCAGAAAGGCAGCGGTAACGTTCCGGCGGAGAAACAAAAGGTAGCACTCCGGCAGAAAGGCGGCAATAACGCTCTGGCTCCGGCGGAGAAGCAGCGGTAACGCTCCGGCGGAGAGGCAGCAGTTATGCAGCATAGTGCGGAGAGTCGCGGAAGCCATTTTGTGGTCGCCATGGCGACGGACGTAAACATTGCGGGGAGGGCGAGGGAAGGAGAGTAGGTGTGAGGGAAGGAGGAGAGGTGTGAGGGAAGGAAGGGAGGTGTGAGGGAAGGAGGGGAAGTGTGAGGGAAGGAGGGGAGGTGTGAGGGAAGGAGGGGAGGTGTGAGGGAAGAAGGGGAGGTGTGAGGGAAGGAAGGGAGGTGTGAGCTAAGAAAGGGAGGCGTGAGAGAAGGAGGAGAGGCATGAGGAAAGGAGGGGAGGTGTGAGGGAAAGAGGGGAGGTGTGAGGGAAGGAGGAGTGTGAGGGAAGGAGGGGAGGTGTGAGGGAAAGAGGGGAGGTGTGAGGGAAGGAGGGGAGATGTGAGGGAAAAAGGGGAGGTGTGAGGGAAGGAGAGGAGGTGTGAGGAAGGGAGGGGAGGTGTGAGGGAAGAAGGGGGGTTTGAGGGAAGAAGGGGAGGTGTGAGGGAAGAAGGGGAGGTGTGAGGGAAGAAGGGGAGGTGTGAGGGAAGGAGGGGGGCTTGAGGGAAGAAGAGGAGGTGTGAGGGAAAAAGGGGGGTTTAAGGGAAGAAGGGGAGGTGTGAGGGAAGAAGGGGGGTTTGAGGGAAGAAGGGGAGGTGTGAGGGAAGAATGAGAGGTGTGAGAGAAGACGGGGATTTGAGGGAAGATGGGGAGGTGTGAGGGAAGATGGGGAGGTGTAAGGCAAGACAAGGAAGTGTGAGGGTTGCAAGAAGGCAGACAGAGAAGGTACGAAACTAAGGTCAAACACTGACCCAATAACATAAGGGACAAAGGAAGATGTTGCACTGATACACACACAGAAGCTCGCGAGACCGCACGGCAGCAGCAGCAGCCAGGCGTCGTATCAGGCGTGCCGTACTGTGATCGCCTTGCAATCATAGCTGCGTGGGACGATAGAGTTCGAGGAAGCGTTAGGCACGAGCCAACGTTAGTGTTTCAACTCGTTACGCTGATCCTACGAAGCTGCTGCGTAGGTGTTCTATTCATTGACTTCAGGAATGTGAAACTAAATTGGTGATTTAGGTATATGTATTTTCATAACTCTTTTTAGTGTGTGCGAGCTGCTCTTCTCGCAATGTTGTCGACATCATACCGCTAATTATTGTCATCTGAGGTACCAGACTGAATAACTGATGACGCAAAAGGTTTTTGCACTGTACTCATGTTAACGAGTACGCAAATGCACAACGTCCAGAGTCCGCTAGGGTAGAATACATCTGCCATTACCGTAAGAAATCTAGGAGCACGTCAAGAGGACTAACTCCTTTATAACTGCAGAACACAATATTCCTATCGCTATTACACCATTAGTTGCAGTTATTTATTAAGGGAGTTACCATATCAGCAACTATAACTTGATTATACGTATGTAGTGTGCAATGCACCCAAAATTTATATTCAAGTACGAGGGCAATAATTAATGATAAAACGCTTTAAACATAATAATAATACAATACGCGCATTGTTATTAATTAAGGACTCATACATCATTCAAGGAATGGGTTGCACGTATGGGCCTACTAAACATACTATACTATACAATATCGGTACTCCTTAACAGCTGTGTTCTAAAGGTCATATTATATGGAGAAAATATCAACACGAGCAGCCGATCTGCTTCAAAGCAGCAAACAATTATGAGAAACAGTAAAGACAACGATGTGATGAAGGGAAAAAGAAACAAATACAAGTTATTTACCGCACTATTAGGACGCGCCGTGAGAAAATACGAATCGAAACATACGAGTATAAGAAAACAATAAAACTATTGGAAGAGGAGTCGGTACAGAATTATTAGTGTACTAACCCTAATAAGTAGCTATGATAGTTATCTCCATGCTTCGTGATCGTAAAAAAAAACGCAGTTACTACGTAGTACAGGGCATTCAGGGAAAGCATGGCAGTGAATAGTTGGTTATAGTCAGGAAGTTTAAGCCTCCGTTTCCGAGCAGAACGATATCACAGAGAAAAGAGGAAAGGACATATAGTATGACAATAGACACGGGAAACCCATGCACGGAGGTGTTCCCACACAGGATCAACGCGCATGGGAACAGCAAGTCGGGAAAGAAGAGGAAGAACAGAATAAAGCATGCACAAGTAGAATTATAAAATCGGGAAGGAAGCAAAGTGGGCACGATAGAGAGACGTCCCGAAGGCCTAGCTAATGGTTGAGGTAACCTATACAGGTCCCCTGGGGTTGCCTGGCCCCCATAGCGCATGGCAGTGAAGCGCTAAGATTTCAAACCGCACTTACGTTGGGAAGAATTCAAATTTTGATATAGCCGCAGACAACCGAATGTGGAGACGCATTAATTTCTGCAGTGAGCATAATGCACGATGCGGCCTGAGTGCAATTAAGAGCCATTTAGGAAGGTAAATAGTTGGGAGAGTTTAGCAATACTAAGGAGACTAATATTGGCGGTGAGAGGCCAAGAGTTAGCGGTAATGGCCGCCTAATGAAGCGTCCATCGACCAGCTGCCGTCCGAAACTGCTACTTAGCCGACCTTACCCCGACCCTGCTGGAGCTGCTTCCGAGTGTGGGGGGGGGATGCATAAGTAACTTGCGCATTTAATAAAATCAATGAGAAATCCGTATGGTACCGCATTCATAGTACCGACAGTAAGTAAGATGCCAGAATACAAAGATAATATCAGAGAAATACACATGGTGTCATATTCATGCTACACAGAGAATCAGAAAGGCAACCGTTAGGAAATAAACGAGAAATCTACATGCTACCGACAGTAAGCTATTCTTTACATAACATAAAAATAATAAACAATCTGCAGGTATCGTACCCATCCTACCAAAAGTGAGATGCTCTTAAAATAAAATAAAATAAAACTGAAAATCCATAACCTAACGTACCAATGCTATCAACAATATTTAGGTAAGAGACTTTTAGAAAGAATCAACGCAAAGTTTGCACAGTATCATACGAATGGAATATATATATATATCAATAAATAACAGTCCAATGTAGTTATGGTATCCGTATTACAGCGGGGAGTGAGTAAAACATCAGTGTGTCGTGAATCGATCAAACACAACACAGAGGTATTACCCGGTAAAAGTCCGCGGAAACTGCGCCTAGCATTTCAGTACAATGTTCACATACCGCAGGGGCGTACGGTACGTCGCACACTCGAGCATGGAAGGGGCTCATTGACTGCTCATAGAGTTCATAAAGATTATTACTTCCTTCAAGGAAGAGATGTTTTCTTCGGAGTCTGTATTCTTGCTTGTCTGTTTGTCACCAAGATAATTTAAAAAGTTAAGGACAGATCTTTATGAAAATTACAGGGTATGTTAGGAGGAACACATGATGAGTTTGTTTTCTTGCTTGTCTACCTATTTTTTCTTGCTAACATAACTCAAAAAATTACGGACAGATCTTCATAAAATTTGCTGGAGTTGTTGAGAATATTACGAAAAATAAATGACCACATTATTGCGATGATCTGCCAGTCCGTTCGTGTACTTATCTCCATGCCTGTATTCAAGTTTGCCAATACTCAAGTGAGAAAGTGCCTTACGAATATTTATGCAAATTACAGGAACTGTCATTTTTTATCAAGAGGTACAAATAACAAAATTTTGGTAATGAAAAGAATAAAATCATGAATTCAGGACTAATTTGAATTTTCGTTAACATTAAGTTGCGTGGAGAAGTATATGTGCTCTCAGAATGCCCTAGTTACTAATATTATTAGCAAAGCGAGAAGAACGCACTGAAGTGAATAACATGAAACAGGAAAAACGGACGATATGTGAGTAATATGACGTAGAAAAAGCTGCATAGATGTGCGTAATGTTGAATAAAAAAAAAACAACATACCGGTAAAAGTAAAATAGAACAAAACATAGAAAAATATAGACAAGAGCAGCTTACAAAACAGAAAATGGCATAGCTATTACTGTAATGAATGTAGCAAGACAAAACGGCATATGTACATTGCGAAAGTGCATAGAAGGAAACCAGCAAAACACAGTCAAATCTGGAATTAATAAGCTGCATATATACCCTCTCTATAGCTCCGCACAGTTCTGAAATTCAGAGGCTACTATATCGCTCAAGCCTCATCAAAAACCCGTGTTGAAGTTCTTCCAACTAGAGTGCAAAAGAAACATAGTCAGTGGTTGATGACGATTGTGGGCAGCTATCTATTAACAGCTCTCGATGACGTCACAATGTCGTCCCAAATTATTTAAAAAGTTTACACCAGCCACAGTCATATAGCATCACTATGTGTATTTGTTATTTCATGCATTTCTAGCTACTGCAACGAAGCGACAAGAAAGGAAGAGGAAGGGACATGTAGTATTTTATGGGCGGCGAAGAACTTAGGTATGTTCGTAGATACGCGGCAAGTCAGTACATCAGACCATACGGCGGCCAGAGTTAAAAACGCGAGTTTCATTTTAACTGACTACTGGCATGTTCCGCAACTCCTTTGATAATGAAAATTCAGTTGAATTCTAAGTTTTGGAATCGTCCCCTTGGATGGAATTTGAAACTTAAATTGCGAAGAGATTTACGCTAAAAAAAATAAATGCTGGAGAAATATAGAGCATTTTAAACTACAATAAAACTTAAATACTCAATAAACTACTTCCAACCTTTGCAATAATATCTCAACAACAATAAAAAATATCCGGGACTGAAATTGGATTGAAGTTAGTGAAAAGCCCCATGTGATATCAAGGGCTTACCAATATATATTTCTTATAATTATCAGAAAACTGGCAAGAACTTGGAAGCAATTAATCTAACCGAAGAGACCGCCAGTCAGTCCGTCATAACAAAGAGCTTTTGAATACAAATGCCACAAGAGGTGAAGCGTTGCCCATAAACGCAATCATGGTTCGATCAGGAGCCGTTTCTTTAGGAGCCACGAGGTCGCGCTAGTGTCGTCCACACGCTATCTGAGGGTATCAACCTGTAGTAATT
>LQNS02000136.1:2208894-2220126 GCA_001587735.2 Parhyale hawaiensis
TGAAACGGAACCTCGAGAAGAGCGAAGGAAACTGATGTTTCGTTTATGCAATTATTTTTTGCCGTCATTTAATGACGGCACGGACAACTAGTCTTCATAACAGGAGTCAAAGTACAAACCACAACACCAACCGTAACAAAGTTCTGGGCTGCTCCAAAAAGCTAAAATCACAAATCAGCTTTTGGGGCGGCCGACCTTTCGCTAAGGTTAGGAAAGGCAATGTACCTCTCTTATACCGAGGTTACATATGTATTCGTAAGGACAACCTGAAACGTGGATTGCAACTTACTCGTCTTGAAATGCATTTCAACTCGGTAGCACAGATACGGTAGCATCAACGACAAGCTAGCGCGCTGCACATGCTCACATCACGTTGTACGTGCGCTTACATAGCGTGGCCTCGGGCATACAGCCACACTGCCACGAGACCACGAGCGCTCGACGGCCTGCAGAAGTCATGCATAGCCAGAACACCTGACATGCGACGTACCTACGTACGGGACAGACAAACAGTCGGACGGACGGATGGAAGGCTTCGTCCATCCGTCCGCCGCACCGGAAACGGGCAAATGATCCTAATCGTATGTCGATCCAGTTAAGAAAACCTGTTTACCTCGGGGCCGAACACGCAACGATTCGTAATAACCCGCAAATGAATTGAAAGTAGGGATAATTTCCAACGTAGTTACTTGGTAAAGCATTCAGAGATTGATGAAATACAAGTACTATATCTCACTGAATTACCTCGTCCGTAAAAAAGTTTCTGTTTATAACGAAAAGTAACTTCGGAAAATATCTGATAATATACCTGACTGCGAGCAGAAGCACTATCCACACACTGAAAAATATTCTTGCAGGTCTAGAATGAAACATAATAATACATAATAAAAATCGGCGTGTGGTTATCTGTTTATTTATGTGTTTATTTAGTTGTTCATCTAGTCATTAAGCTGTCCATTTCCTGCCAGGCTTGAACCATTTGCATGGACCGCACCTAGGCTAAATGTATCTTACTCACGAGAGTTTTGGGCAAATGTTGAAAACAAATATATTATTTTCTCTAAACGTTCTGTGCATACAACAATACCGATTGTACTATATACTCTCCGGAAGTAGAATTGCCACCGTTTATCTTATTAGTAATAGTGTGATATTTGAAATCGAAGAAGAAGCAGACAAGTAAACTAAAATCTCTTGACATACAGTATCATCTACGACCGCGGTGTGAACACTCAAGTGCTATCACTATAATTTCGTTGGCGTCAATTTTTGATGGAGGGTTACACTCATTCCGTGATATTCACTCATAACCGAGTCATAATATAGTTTTAACTTAGTTACTTAAAATGCACATGGCTCCAACAACCAGCACTCGAAATTGAAAAAATGTGAAAATGTAAGAAAACGAGGACTAGTTACCATGAATCGCATTTTCGTAGCTCAAACGCCTGAGTAAGAATGCGGTAACAGTCATATGACAATTCGGTTTACTTGCTTGATAGTTGAATCACCTTTGCCTACGGCGCGCTATAGAGAGAGAGGGGCAAATGATGTTTTTCTTTTCCGATATGCAACATTTTGCAACAGGGTTGGCAAAAACCATGTTTTTTGTTGAAAAAATGTGTTTTTCTTGTTCATTTATTCTTTTATATTTTACTGTCTTTTCCAGTTCTAGGAATTTTATTCAACGTTTAAAGGATTTTCTGCTTTGTAAACATGTAGCAAATCATCAACAATCTTAGTCACTTCATTTCAACTTCCTATTGTGGAAGGATGATTTTAAGAAAAGGAGGTTAAGAAAAAGCAGTCAGCAGAGTACCTGTATTTGCTTTGGCTACATGTAATATCCAATCTGCAGAGATACTATGATTTATAATTTTTGCACCATAAAATCCTTTAAAAACTTAAAAACGCTTCAAATTACAAAATACAACCTGACAGAAATAGCTAACTTTTAGCTAATTGAAAATAGAGTTATGAACTAGAGAAAGTGAAATAGCTATAAAATCCTTCGAAAGAATTAGAAACACTTCAAAATACAAAGACATCTCAATCGAAATAGCTAGCAACTTGATAATTAAAAGCAGAGTATTGAACTGAAGAAAGTGAAATAGCTATAGCCTATGCTTACATCCTTCTTCTAATTTTCAGTAGCTAGCTGCTAGATTACCAGAATATAACTAGATATACATCTCTGAAATGAAATAACACAAAATTTAATAAATTATAGGTTTTTAATAAATATAGGCAATAGTTGACCCTAATTGTCCTAACAGTCAAACGGGTTCCTAAATACAAACACATTAACTCGTGCTTTGAGTCTTGTAAATAAAGTTGAATAATTTCTAGAAGTAAAACTGATTATTTTGCAATATTTTTGAATAAAAACTAAAAATATCGAATAAAATCATGTTTTTTTGTTGGTTTAAACCATAGTTTTTAAGTTGGTTTAAAGCATTTAGTTTCAACCAGCCAACCCTGTTTTGGAGCACAAAATTGGACGTAAAAAATAATTCCAAATACACCGCAGTGGACCGCAATATTTTGAGCTTGGATGCATTAAATGGTGGACTTGAAAAAATTTATTATTTCAACCTCCTTCCTCCCGCCTCCCCGTAGCTCAGCCCCTGCGAAAAACTGATTGAAATCGAGTAACGAAGCAGCACAAATTCCAGCGAAAAACTTATTGAAATCGAGTAGCAGCACAAATTCCACAGTGTTGACAGCAAGAAAACATTTTCATTTCAGGTGCACAGTGATGGATTCCTTCCCACGCTTTCCCAGACTGGCGGCCCTTGACTTCCAGGTGAGTTTCAGACACCTCCTGTTACCCCGTCCTCATGCACCCATACGAATATACACACATTTTACATAGTTGGTACTTATTGATTGTAATAAATTAGTGCTAATGCCACCCCGCCATCATCACGATGCTGCTCCCTACTGCCTCGCGCGCCTCCTCAGATTGTTCCATAGCCCCAGGAAGGTGTGTAAGAGGAGGGGTTGGCGGTACGGTCCATTTTGGCTAACATGGGTCGAAAGGAAATTCAAAGTAAATGATACCAGCCTAAATCGAAAACTGCTCTGATCCTTAGGTAAAGGTAAAAGTTAAAGTCAACTTTCACTGCACTCTCTACTGGGAGACCCACACGAACTGGTTCGTGCAGCAGACATAGGCCATCTGGCCCCAGAGAAGTACGTGCAGCTGCAGCCGACGACGGGTCACTAAGAATTATGATGCCGAAACGAAGGGTTCAACGACCCGCCACCCCTACTTTAAAGTAAGTACCCTCACGACAGCTGTGCGCACAAGCAGATTAGCTGATACAGTGGGCTGAGCATCATTACAAAGACCGCACCTGGCCTGGAGATCGTTCCCAGGACCGTCAGCACAACTGTGCAGCACGCAACGTCCGCTACTATCTGGGTACAGAGCTGCGCAGCTTGCTAAGGCAAGATTGAATACTTTTCCGGCAAGAATAACGTTGTTCAGCATGTGGCACTCATATCACACTGAAGGCTTGTACGGTTGAGAGCCAAGACCATCAAGAACTACACATATTTGTGCTTTTAGGCCCTACATGTTGAATGAATGACACAATCATTGCATGGATAAACGTACATATAGCGAGAAGTGATTGTTCATTATTATCTTTTGGCAAAAATAACCTAATATTGAAAATGCATAAATGATATAAGAAGCTATTGAGATACCTAGAGAAAAAGTCCGACACTCGTAAGAAATTTTAAAACCTCCCGCATCATACGATATCGATACGCAAAGCGTTTCTGGACATAATTTCTGGTAAAATTACTATGCCACGAGTGAAAGGCATATGATTCAGAGTTATGTAACAAAAGCGGAAAACAGTACATAGTATAGCCGAATGAGCCAAAGAAAACTAGTACAAAGTTGAAAAATTTTCCCGATAATTCTTACAAAAATTGCAGGGCTGTGAAGGAAAGGAATATGAATTAGCTAGGTTTGCGGAACAAAAGTGAACTACCATACTCAGGAATGCAGGATTAATAAAGCTGAATGTGTGCAAGAAAATTTACACCTTTGGCCGAGTATTCGTAACATATTCGTAATGGGAAAAATCGCAGCGGAAGCAATCAATAGAGCATATGATACCATAAACTTATAAAGTAAAGTATGAGCTGCACGATGCAGCAAACGAAAGATAACTACAATTGATGGTTAGTGAGGAAAATTGAGTAATCGTTAATTGATGAAGATAAGAGTACGCATAAATAGAAGTTACAAATTCTATGAAAACTTACAAAACTCGAGAAAAAGAAAATAGAAGTAGGTTGCATCATATTTCAAAGGCAAAAAAAAGAGCAATACATGCGCAGGAAATACAAAAGAGTCAAATGTAGTTTCAATTGAAATTGAAAGAGGGATTTCCAAAGAAGGGATTTCTTTATTCAGACTACTTCACAAATTGGATATACACATTTTTGCCATGCACGTCATATGTTCCAAGTAAAGGATACTCTAGATTAGGTATTTCAGATAGTTGTACAATGTACGTTGTGGTTAACGTCCAAGCATAAAATTTACGCAAAGAGCAGCCCTATATCGGGGAAAATTAATACCTTTCTTACACTGAGAAACTCCAAGGGTCCTGAATACTAATCATAGCGTATAACTTGGTGCAAGTACACGTACTGGCTTCCTTAGAAGAAAGAAGTTCCAATACACAACAAACGTTTTAATTAAAGCAATAGATGTGTTTAACCTGCAAAAGTTTGGGATACGATCGAGCATCAAAGTAGGCAGTACTAGTATAACTAGTAATATAGCAGGCGTAACTAGAATAACTAGTAATGTAACTTGGTGCAAGTACGTTAGCTAAGTCAGGAGACGCAACTCGAGCAACAAGCCAGGATAGTAACAAGTGTTTTCTTTTCGGTTAAGGAGGGGGAGGGGGTAACGTGGTTTTGAGCTGGTAAATGTCACTGCTGGATTGGGTCAACGTGGTTGCCGGTACTTAGTTCATATTAGACTGGGCCAACGTGGCTAGCACATAGCTAAAAATCGGGGGTTTTGTTGGCCCAACGTGGTTTCCACAGGACGATTTGTGCTGTCCCGATTGTGTCACAGTGGCCCCACGTCCTAGAAATGTGGGGAACAGCTGCAACGAGACGGTCACAACTTTGGCCCAACTTTGAAACAAATAAGGGAAGCTCCTAGTATAAAGAAAGCGCTTTGGTTAATAAATAAAAAGTATTCAAGCTACAAAAGTTCAGGATTTAAGCAGCTAAATATATGTATGTCGATAGCGCTATAGACCTGCAATTATCCTTCGCAGGGCTAGTATATTTGCACTCATATCAAAACTGTTTTCTCGCTAGACATCTTGGCGAAATGTACTTACAGGTAATAGATCATCCCTGTGCACGTCGTTAAATAAACAAAGGCGATTGTATAATATCTAACGGAAGACTTCCATTTAACTTACTTAGCCTTTACTGCAACGCCATCAGAGTAAAATTTAGATATGCGACTTTCTTTCTGTCATTGTATAACCAGGGAAAACAACATGCAAAACAATACTGCACATAGAGCCAGAAAATTTTAACCAGCATTCGCTACAAGTGCTAATCACAGTAAAAAAGAAAACAAATACATCACACGGTGTTCTAGAAGACAATTATCGCATTGATGAGATCGCTAATAAGCCCTAATGGATTTTCGTTACTTTCTTTTTTTAAGTCGTGCTAAAACAATGTAGAATCTGCATAAAATTGAGGCTTAAAACTTGTTTGATGGGCGGTGCAGCTGTCTTTTGTCGACACTGAATTTCGGTTGCAGTTTCGAAAGCCGTTTTATTCATTTTTACTTAACGCCAAATATATCGACAAATTACCCTGTCTATCAGAGAACAAACGCCGTGCATCCGAATTCTTTGTCTGCAGAAAGTCGGAAATCGACTAAAATTCTATAATAATATCGGGCTATTGAAGTCTCGGACTAAATTACAGGCTTTCTGTGGAAACTGGAGATAGCTGAGGCTTGTGAATTGTCTTCAGCTACATGTTGTGTAAAAAATAGTATGCGTTGAGCGAAGACTGATGTAACCTATACAGAGCTGACAAGTATTCAGAGTAATAAAAAATTATTATCAAACACGAACGAAGTGAGCGAGATGTCAATATTTTCGTCCTGTTTGTGTCTTTATATTTGTTAGACTTTCCAGCTAAACCTACCATAAGGTGGTGAGCTATCATTACAATTATTTGAAGGCAGTCAGGTAAGTTGACTTAGATGTGAAAAATGTCAAATCTGTTGAATCGGTACTTCCAGCTTAAACCCCTCCTCTCAGGTGACGGTCTTACGTAAAAATTCGTTCCAGTTATACAGACATAAAACGGTTCGCCGGAACCGAAGGTCTTCAGTAAAAAAGAATCTCTATCAGCATGTTCATGCAGAAAAAAACAACATTGTGAGATTATTGTTAACAATACGTTTAATTTTCTTACATAGAGAATCAGCTGAACTGCTGGCTTACCCAGTAAATCTATTTGGGAAGTAAGATAACTAGGGGTACTTAAAACGTTGATAGAAAGTTTTGCTCCAATTAAGGGTGATTCCAGAACCATTAACATCAAATACATTCCGATTGGGTACCTAGCCTCTATAGCAGCGATACACAGGCCTAACATGGCACATATGAGGTCATAACAAATGGTGACAACACTGAGATAGAGACTTTGATATTTTACACCTTTACACCTTTATTGTCTCCACATCACAGTACAAGTTAAAATACTAACAAAGTAAAATAATCAAGCATATCGTAAAAAGAATCATTACCCTCAAATACAGTAAATCAACCCAAAGGTTCAGAATCCGTTTCCTCTCCATGGGAACACAACACAGAAAAAGTTGGTCCTACCGAACTGCCAGCGACTTCGGTACCACCCAACTTGCGGTCGTGAGCGGACGTGAGTATATTATTTGCTTATTCACCTACCCAAGTACAATTTGAATCGGCGGAGTACGTACCACACTTGCAGGAATAATACATTACAGCCTTGCAGAAAACTTGAATAGGTGGATTATGCACCTCAGTTCCATGGACAAATCTTTTCAAGGCCCCTACGAGGGCTATTGATGGTTAACTTTAAAAAATATATATAATTTTTCACTAAATTTCAATTTCCTCCGAGGTGTATGGTGCTATAGCGCGCAGGCAAAGGCTGGCCAGACTTATTTGCTACCACCAACATCATTTCTTCATAATATCTTTACACTTACTACAGTCTACTGTAGCGAAGCGGAAGAGGTAAAGCTAACTTTGACTACATCTTCCGCAGAGAAACCCACAGGCTCTGGTTCGTGCCACAGACATAGGCCAACTGGCCCCAGAGGAGAAAGTACAGCTGCAACCGACGACGGGTCGCTATGAACTATGGCCCCGAGACGGAAGGTTTAACGACCCACCACCCTCCTACCCTTAGGTATATACCCCCAGAATAGCTATGCGCACAAAACAAATTTGCTGATTCAGTGCGCCGAACGCCTTGCCCAAAGATCGGTCACCTGGAGAGGGGATCGTTCTCGAGACTCTCAGCACAACTGTGCTGCACGCAACGTCCCCTACCGTGGGGAACAAAGCTAAAGAAGCGACAGTGTAACTAGGCGCCACTCGTGTGTCCGCGCCTAGCGAGCAGTGTCTGTTCGGGGTTCAGTGTCGTGTATCTCAGTCTCCTGCCGTACAGACTGCGTTATTATACAGGCTGTGGGTTTTTGCAAAGACTTTATTTACCTCCGCCAACGAAGTTATGTTTTTGTCGTGTTCGTCGGTCTGGCTGTTTGTCTGTCACCAAGATTAGTAAACAGTTATAAACGGATCTTTACAAGGATTGTTAGGCATGTTAACAGTAACAGATAATGAAATTTATGTGAACATCCGTTCATCTGCTTGTTTGTTTGTCCGCCTATCTTTTCTTAGTACCATGACTCAAAAATTTATGGATGGATTTTCGTGAAATTTACATGAGTTTTTCGGTACATTACGAAGAGCAAATGACCAAATTTTTGTGATGATCTGTAGGTTCGTTTGTTTGTCGTAGTGTTTGATTTTATGCTTGTTAACACAATAACAGAAAAAGTTATGAATATGAATGGATCTTTATGAAGTTTTCATTAATTTATAGTAATGCTAAAAGACATTAATGACTTAATTTTGGTGATGATCAGTTGGTCCGTTTTTGTGTTTAACCTATGATTGTAATAATGTTTGTTAGCAGCATTACTAAAAAAGTAGAGAACGGATCTTCAAGAAAATTAAAGAAACTGTTAATACAATCAAAGGGCACAAATGATTAAATTTTGCTGTCGATACAGAGAAAATCATGGTTTCAGAACCAAATTGATTTTTTCGTTACCGTTGCCCTGCTTGGCGGAGTTACGTGTTCTGAGAGCGCTCTATTAGTTACAATAACATCTTGCCATGGTCCCCACACCAGCTCCATGACCCAGCTTCTGGGGAGGCCAATAACTCTGATAGGGCTCCTGCGGTATCCCTTTCTATATTTATAATACTTGTTGACCTATTAGCGGATACTGCAAGAAGACTCTTGCTGTGCATATTATCATATCTAGTGCAAAACAGAATCATTTGGCCGCCCATGAAGCCACTATACGGTTTTAGCTTTTATATAGGGCGGCTAAGAAGTTTTCTAGCGTTCTTAATGTAAGCATGAGTTGTTGAAGTGGATATCTTCAGGATCATCATTAGTAAAACACGCTTTCGTACTGCATGCGCAACTACCAACACTGTAATTATTGTTAGCATAGCTATACTTCATTCTGAAATAGAGCAGCAGTATCAGTTCGGATGAAATAAAATACACTATAATCAAAATTATAGTTAGAGACTGCACCATACTTGACGAGCCACTCTCCCAACGGAGTATTGAGAAAGATTCATGTAATGAATAGAATGTGTTTCAGTTAAGCTATGGCTGTGACGCACGCTAGCCAAAAGCTGAGGAAACTCCCGCAAATGCGCAAAAGAGCACCTCCCTATTCGCACGATGGTGAACAGACTTCGAGCTTCGTTCATCTGAAACGACGTTGTTATGGCTAAGGACTGAATGTCATGACAAAAATACATCTAAAAAGCAGAATAATAAAATAGATGCTACCCAGTACCTTTAAAAGTAATATTAAGTCTAATTCTATAATAAAATATCCTACAATTAATCAACCACTGAGGCTCCGAAAGCGAACAGAACGATCAACCCGCTGAAAGATGTCTCTGACGGCGGTTTGTTTACAAAATTTCGCGCGTTTGACCAGCGCATCGAGTGCAAAAATGTTGAATGCTCCGTCCTATAGAATTTTGCTCAAAAGCGGGAGTGTGCTGGTTTTTAGACGTCGATACGCGGATACTCGTTCTTTTGGATAGCATTCGACATAGGCATTAGAGAGTTCAAATGAAAAGTAAATTATTCATAGTGATGAATGGATAGCTATGCAGCAAAGCACTAATAATTCGATATACATAATCGGCGGGCAACAAATTTCATCATTTAAAACCATATTTAAGACATGTCAAAGGACTAAACATTGATGAGGTGGTCAGATGAGGCCTCCATGGACAAATACGTACGTGCTGTTGCCTTATATATTCATTTCTTGCGTCAATGTAGACAGTTTGCTTTTTGCGCTGAGATCTTTAGTTTTTATCAGAAAATCACATTTATTAACGCTTCAACATTCAACCGCCTCGAGTTTGTAACGTAGTTTATGTCACTGTTAATGCTACATTTATCACTCGTGAACGAAGCGAAAGACGTGATAATGTTTTCGTTGAAGAATTAAGTATAATTGTAAGTATATTTTTGTCCCCCCAAAAAGTGGTAGAAGGAGTTGAGTAATGTTCATAATTTTGTGTAGGGAGTTTCATGGGTTGACCTAGATGTGACCCAAGCCAAAAAACTAGGCCTGGCTGGCCATAAAACATAACGGCGTTGAATTTGCCTTCACCGCGGCAGATCGCCTTACGCCACGAGGCGTTCTATTTTTCCTATGCTATTATTAAGAGATGTGAATGGGGCGCTGTGTCCTAACCTTGATGGACACAGCATTTATATGAGAAACTAGGATTAGCTGACCATCAAAAATGACATCGTTGAATTTGCCCCCCACCTAGGGTGATGGTCTTACGCCGAGACGTTCTAGTTATACTTATAATTACGAAGCAGTTTTTTATGTAATAACAAACATTACTAGGAATATTATTATTATTATCGTCATCGTTATTATCACTAATACTGTTACAAAAATACAGAAGCTTCAAGTTGATTGCTACATTAATCCATTAACACTACTATTATCATCACTGTCACCTTTAATTACAAAGATTACAGCAGCATATATTAGGTCGAATGCAATAAATTTCCATTACCACTAATAATCGTATCACCATTACTATTAATTACCATGATGAAATGTGTTAGGTCGAACGAAATGAAAATTGAAAAAAGGTACAGATGAAATATATATCCTGTTTGCGCAGTATGCAGGGGAAGTAGACTGGGCAGGACATATAGAAAACTTCCCGGCTCGCTGATAAGGGCGCCTAACGAGCTGATAAGAGCGGGCGGACCTGCCTTACAGCTCTTCAAAACGGACCTTGCAGCTCTTCATTAGTCGTAGCTACGGTAGGGCGAGTGCAGTAGTGATGTGGCATACACATGTAAGACAGTGGAGCAGCGGTATAGAGTGTGTTTACAGTCTACACTTCAATATTGAGATGATATAATCTTGTCGAGCTTCAGAGTATTCGGAGCTTCCACCGTAGACTATCAATAGCAACTAAAATTAAGCAAGTTAGAGTTTTTCTATCCACGTGTGTGAACCGAACACGTCCTATGCCTGTCATCGCTGCAACAGTTCGATCTCTGGCCAATAAGGTGGGATAAAACTTCTGGCCATCTCGGCGATATAAAATCTGGAAATGAATGCGAATCTAATGAGGATCACTGCATGTACTTAGACCATTTAAGGAGGATCACTGCATGTACTTAGACCATTTAAGGAGGATCACTGCATGTACTTAGACCATTTAATGAGGATCACTGCATGTACTTAGACCATTCAATGAGGATCACTGCATGTACTTAGACCATTTAATGAGGATCACTGCATGTACTTAGACCATTTAATGAGGATCACTGCATGTACTTAGACCATTTAATGAGGATCACTGC
>LQNS02000136.1:2220226-2233662 GCA_001587735.2 Parhyale hawaiensis
CCACAACACCAACCCTAACAAAATTCTGGGCTGCTCCAAAAAGCTAAAATCACAAATCAGCTTTTGGGGCGGCCGACCTTTCGCTAAGGTTAGGAAAGGCAATGTACCTCTCTTCTACCGAGGTTACATATGTATTCGTAAGGACAACCTGAAACGTGGATTGCAACTCACTCGTCTTGAAATGCATTTCAACTCGGTAGCATAGATACGGTAGCATCAACGACAAGCTAGCGAGCAGCACATGCTCACATCAGGTTGTACGTGCGCTTGCATAGTGTGGCCCCGGGCATACAGCCACACTGCCACGAGACCACCAGCGCTCGACGGCCTGCAGAAGTCATGCATAGCCAGAACACCTGACATGCGACGTACCTACGTACGGGACAGACAAACAGTCGGACGGACGGACGGATGGAAGGCTTCGTCCATCCGTCCGCCGCACCGGAAACGGGCAAATGATCCTAATCGTATGTCGATCCAATTAAGAAAACCTGTTTACCTCGGAGCCGAACACGCAACGATTCGTAATAACCCGCAAATGAATTGAAAGTAGGGATAATTTCTAACGTAGTTACTTGGCAAAGCTTTCAGAGATTGATGAAATACAAGTACTATATCTCACTGAATTACCTCGTCCGTAAAATTTTTCTGTTTATAAGGAAAAGCAACTTCGGAAAATAACTGATAATATACCTGACGACGAGCAGAAGCACTATCCACACACTGAAAAATATTCTTGCTGGTCTAGAATGAAACATAATAATACATAATAAAAATCGGTGTGTGGTTATCTGTTTATTTATGTGTTTATTTAGTTGTTCATCTAGTCATTAAGCTGTCCATTTCCTGCCAGGCTTGAACCATTTGCATGGACCGCACCTATGCTAAATGTATCTTACGCACGGGAGTTTTCGGCAAATGTTGAAAACAAATATATTAGTTCTGTGAATACAACAATACCGACTGTACTATATACTCTCCGGAAGTAGAATTGCCACCGGTTATCTTATTATTAATTGTGTGATATTTGAAATCGAAGATGAAGCAGACAAGTAAACTAAAATCTCTTGACATACAGTATCATCTACGACCGCGGTGTGAACACTCAAGAGCTATCACTATAATTTTGTTGGCGTCAATTTTTGATGGAGGGTTACGCTCGTTCCGTGATATTCACTCATAACCGAGTCATAATATAGTTTTAAGTTAGTTACTTAAAATGCACATGGCTCCAAAAACCAGCACTCGAAATTGAAAAAAATGTGAAAATATAAGAAAACGAGGACTAGTTACTGAATCGCATTTTTGTAGCTCAAACGCCTGAGTAAGAATGCGGTAACAGTCATATGACAATTCGGTTTACTTGCTTGATAGTTGAATCACCTTTGCCTACGGCGCACTACAGAGAGGGAGGGGCAAATGATGTTTTTCTTTTCCGATATGCAACATTTTGCAGCAGGATTGGCAAAAACCATGTTTTTTGTTGAAAAAATGTGTTTTTCTTGTTCATTTATTCTTTTATATTTTACTGTTTTTTCCAGTTCAAGGAATTTTATTCAACGTTTAAAGGATTTTCTGCTTTGTAAACATGTAGCAAATCATCAACAATCCTAACCACTTCATTTCAACTTCCTATTGTGGAAGGATGATTTTAAGAAAAGGAGGTTAAGAAAAAGCAGTTAGCAGAGTACCTGTATTTGCTTTGGCTACATTTAATATCCAATCTGCAGAGATACTATGATTTATAATTTTTGCACCATAAAATCCTTTGAAAACTTAAAAACGCTGCAAATTACAAATACAACATGACAGAAATAGCTAACTTTTAGCTAATTGAAAATAGAGTAATGAACTAGAGAAAGTGAAATAGCTAAAAATCCTTCGAAAAAATTTAGAAACACTTCAAAATACAAAGACATCTCAATCGAAATAGCTAGCAACTTGATAATTAAAAGCAGAGTATTGAACTGAAGAAAGTGAAATAGCTATAGCCTATGCTTACATCCTTCTCATGAGCTCACTACCTATGCAATAGCAACTATAACTACTACTTCTAATTTTCAGTAGCTAGCTGCTAGATTACCAGAATATAACTAGATATGCATCTCTGAAATGAAATACCACAAAATTTAATAAATTATAGGTTGTTAATAAACATAGGCAATAGTTGACCCTAATTGTCCTAATAGTCAAACGGATTCCTAAATACAAACACATTAAACCATGCTTTGAGTCTTGTAAATAAAGTTGAATAATTTGTAGAAGTAAAACTGATTATTTTCCAATATTTTTAAATAAAAACTAAAAATATGGAAGAAAAAACATGTTTTTTGTTTGTTTAAACCATAGTTTTTTAGTTGGTTAAAAGCATTTAGTTTAAACCAGCCAACCCTGTTTTGGAGCACGAAATTGGACGTAAAAAATAATTCCAAATACACCGCAGTGGACCGCAATATTTTGAGCTTGAATGCATTAAATGGTGGACTTGAAAAAAATTATTATTTCAACCTCCTTCCTCCCGCCTCCCCGTAGCTCAGCCCCTGCGAAGAACTGATTGAAATCGAGTAACGAAGCAGCACAAATTCCACAGTGTTGACAGTAAGAAAACATTTTCATTTCAGGTGCACAGTGATGGATTCCTTCCCAAGCTTTCCCAGACTGGCGGCCCTTGACTTCCAGGTGAGTTTCAGACACCTCCTTTTACCCCGTCCTCATGCACCCTTACGAATATACACACATTTTACATAGTTGGTATTTATTGGTTTTATTAAATTAGTGCTAATGCCACCCCGCCATCATCACGATACTGCTCCCTACTGCCTCGCGCGCCTCCTCAGATTGTTCCATAGCCCCAGGAGGGTGGGTAAGAGGAGGGGATGGCGGTTCGACCCATTTTGGCTAACATAGGTCTAAAGGAAATTCAAATAAATGATACCAGCCTAAATCGAAAACTGCGCTGATCCTTAGGTAAAGGTAAATGTTAAAGTCAACTTTCATTGCACTCTCTACAGGAAAACCCACACGAACTGGTTCGTGCAGCAGACATAGGCCATCTGGCCCCAGAGAAGTGCAGCTGCAGCCGACGACTGGTCACTAAGAATTATGATGCCGAAACGAAAGGTTCAACGACCTGCTACCTCCTACCCTCACGACAGCTGTGCGCACAAGCAGATTTGCTGATGCAGTGCGCCGAGCGTCATTACAAAGACCGCGCCTGGCCTGAAGATCGTTCCCAGGACCCTCAGCACAACTGTGCAGCACGCAACGTCCGCTACTACCTGTGAACAGACCTGCACAGTCTGCTAAGGCAAGATGGAATACTTTTCCGGCAAGAATAACGTTGTTCAGCATGTGGCACTCATATCACACTGAAGGCTTGTACGGATGAGAGCCAAGACTATCAAGAACTGCACAGATTTGTACTTTTAGGCCCTACATGTTGAATGAATGACACAAACATTGCGTGGATAAACGTACGTATAGCGAGAAGTGATTGTTCATTATTATCTTTTGGCAAAAATAACTTATCGTTGAAATTGCATAAATGATATTAGAAGCTATTGAGATGCCTAGAGAAAAAGTCCAACACTCTTAAGAAATTTAAAAAACTCCTGCATCATACGATATCGATACGCAAAGCGTTTCTGGACATAAATTTTGGTAAAATTACTGTGCCGCGAGTTAAAGGCATATGATTTAGAGTTACGTAACAAAAGCGGAAAACCGTACATAATATAGCCGAATGAGCCAAAGAAAACTAGAACAAAGTTGCAAATTTTTCCGATAATTCTTACAAAAATTGCAGGGCTGTGAAAGGAAGGAATATGAATTTGGTTTGATGAACAAAAGTAAACTACCAAACTCAGGAATGCAGGATTAATAAAGCTGAATGTGTTCAAGAAAATTTACACCTCTGGCCGTGTTTTCGTAACATATTCGTAATGGGAAAAAACGCAGCGGAAGCAATCAATAGAGTATATGATACCATAAGCTTATCAAGTAAAGTATGAGCTGCATGATGAAGCAAACGAAAGATAACTACAAGTGATGGTTAGTGGGGAAAATTTGTTCCATCCACGTCTTATGTTCCAGGCAACGCATACTCTAGATTAGGTATTTCAGATAGTTGTACAATGTACGTGGTGGTTAACGTCCAAGCATGAAATTGACACAAAGAAGAGCCCTATGTCGGGGAAAATTAATAGCTCTCTAACTTCAAGGGACCTGGAAACTAATCATAGCGTATGACTTGGTGCAAGTACACGTACTGGCTACCTCAGAAGAAAGAAGTTACAACACACAACGAACGCTCTAGTTGAAGCAACAGATGTGCTTAACCCGCAAAAGTTTGGGCTACGATCGAGCATTAAAGTAGGCATAACTAGTAATATAGCAGGCACAACTAGCATAACTAGAAATGTAACTTGGTGCGAGTACGTTAGCTAAGCCAAGAGAGCAACACGTGCTTTTTTTTTGGGGGGGGGGGCGGGGGGAAGAGGTAACGGGGTTTTGAGGTGGTAGATGTCACTGCCACATTGGGTCGACGTGGTGGCCGGTACTTAGTTCATATTAGACTGGGCCAACGTGGCTTTCACATAGCTAAAAATCGAGGGTTTTGTTGGCCCAACGTGGTTACCACATGACGATTTGTGCTGTCCCAATTGTGTTACAGTGGCCCCACGTCCTAGGAATGCAGGATCCAGCTGAAACGAGACGGTCAACACTTTGGCCCAACTTGTAAACAAAGAAGGGAAGCTCTTAGTATACAGAAAGCGCTTTGATGGAAAAAGAAAAAATATTCAAGCTACAAAAGTTCAGGATTTAAGCAGTTAAATATATGTGGGTAGCGCTATAGGCCTTCAGTTATCCTTCGCACGGCTACTATATTTGCACTGATATCAAAACTCTTTTCTAGCTAGACATCTTGGCGAAATGTACCTACAGGTACTGCATCATGAGTGTGCACGTCGTTAAATAAACAAAGGCGATTGTACAATATCTAACGGAAGACTTCCATGTAACTTACTTAGCCTCTACTGCAAGGCCATCAGAGTAAAACTTAAATATGCGACTTTCTTTCAGTCATTGTATAATTAGAGAAAACAATATGCAAAATAATACTGCACGTAGAGCCAGAAAATTTTAACCAGCATTCGCTGCAAGTGCTAATCACGGCAAAAAAAAAGAAAAAAAAAAATACATCACACGGTGTTCTAGAAGACAATTATCGCATTGATGAGATCGCTAATAAGCCCTAATGGATTTTCGTTACTTTCTTTTTTAAGTCGTGCTAAAACAATGTAGAATCTGCATAAAATTGAGGCTTAAAACTTGTTTGATGGGCGGCGCAGCTGTCTTTTGTCGACACTGAATTTCGGTTGCAGTTTCGAAAGCCGATTTATTCATTTTTACCTAACGCCAAATATATCGACAAATTACCCTGTCTATCAGGGGAACAAACGTCGTGCATCCGAATTCTTTGTCTGCAGAAAGTCGGAAATCGACAAAAATTCTATAATAATATCGGGCTATTGAAGTCTCGAACTAAATTACAGGCTTTCTGTGGAAACTTGTGATAGGTGAGGCTTGTGAATTGTCTTCAGCTACATGCTTTGTAAAAAATAGTATGCGTTGAGCGAGGACTCATGTAACCTATATAGAGCTGACAAGTATTCAGAGTAATAAAGAATTATTATCAAACGCGAATGAAGTGAGCGAGGTGACAATATTTTCGTCCTGCATGTTTGTGTCTTTATATTTGTTAGATTTTCCAGTTAAAACCTACCATGAGGAGGTGAGCTATCATCACAATCCTTTGTAGGCAGGCAGGTAAGTTGACTTAGATGTGAAAAATGTCAAATCTGTTGAATCGGTACTTTCAGCTTATAGCCCCCTCTCAGGTGACTGTCTTACGTAAAAAGGTGTTATAGTTACTGACATAAAACGGTTCGTCGGAACCGATGTACTTCAGTAAAAATGAATCGCTATCTGCATGTTCATGCAGAAAAAAACAACATCATGGTGAGATTATTGTTAACAATACGTTTAATTTTCTTACATAGAGAATCAGATGAACTGTCTGCCTTACCCAGTAAATAAATTTCGGAAGGTAAGATAACGAGGGGTATTTAAAACGTTGGTAGAAAGTTTTGCTCCAATTAAGGGTCATTCCAGAACCATTAACATCAAATGCTTTCCGATTTGGTGCTAGCCTCTAGCAACGTACGAGGCCTAACATGGCACATATGAGGTCATAACAAATGGTGACAACACTAAGATAGAGACTTTCATTTTTTATTAATATCGTAAAAAAATCATCACTTCCCACAAATACAGTAACTCAACCCAAA
This sequence comes from Parhyale hawaiensis, assembly GCA_001587735.2. Classification (NCBI taxonomy): domain Eukaryota; kingdom Metazoa; phylum Arthropoda; class Malacostraca; order Amphipoda; family Hyalidae; genus Parhyale; species Parhyale hawaiensis. The sequence continues at coordinate 2,226,577 of LQNS02000136.1, forward strand.
GGTCCAGAATTCGTTTCCTCTCCATTGGAACACAACACAGAAAAAGTTTATCCTAACGAACTGCCAGCGACTTCGGTACCACCCGCCTTGCGGTCGTGAGCTGACGTGCGTATATGATTTGCTCATTCACCTACCCAAGTATATAACAATTATATTTGAAGTTGGTACCATCAATCCGCGGAAATGAGTACCACACTTGCAGGAGTAATACATTACAGGAATGCAGGAAAACTTGAATTAGGTGAATTTTGCCCCCCCCCCCAGTTCCATGGACAAATCTTCTCAATGCCCCTCCTATTGATGGTTAACATTCAGAAATATTAATAATTTTTCACTAAATTTAAATTTTCTCTTATGTGTATGGTGCTATTGCGCGCAGGCAATGGCTTGCCAGACTTATTTGCTACAACCAACATCATTTCTTCATTATATCTTTACACTTACGACAGACTACTGTAGCGAAGCGTAAAAGATAAAGTCAACTTTGACTGCACCCTCCACAGGGAAACCCACAGACTCTGGTTCGTGCTACAGACATAGGCCAACTGTCCCCAGAGGAGAAAGTACAGCTGCAACCGACGACGGGTCGCTATAAACTATGACGCCGAAACGGAAGGTTTAACGGCCCACCACACTCCTACCCTAAGGTAAGTACCCCCACGATAGCTATGCGCACCAAGCAAATTTGCTGATTCAGCGCGCCACGCGCCCTGACCAAAGATCGCTCACCTGGAGAGGGGATCGTTCCCGAGACTCTCGGCACAACTGAGCTGCAAGCAACGTCCGCTACCGTGGGAAACGAAGCTAAAGAACCGACAGTGTAACTAGGCACCACTGTGTGTCCGCGCCTAGCGAGCAGTGTCTGTTCGGGGTTCAGTGTCGTGTCTCTCAGTCTCTTGTCGTACAGACTGTGCTATTACACAGGCTGTGGGTTTTCGCAGAGACTTTATTTACCTCCGCCAACGAAGTTATATTTTTGTCGTGTTCGTCGGTCTGGCTGTTTGTCTGTCTCCGAGATTAGTCGAAAAGTTAAGAACGGATCTTTACAGGGATTATTAAGCATGTTAACAGTAACAGATGATTAAATTTTGGTGAAAATCTGTACATCTGCTTGCTTGTTCGTCTGCCTATTTTTCTTAGTACCATAACTCAAAAAGCTATGGGCGGATTTTCGTGAAATTTACAAGAGTTGTTCGGTATATTACGAAGAGCGAATGACCAAATTTTTGTGATGATCTGTTGGTTCGTTTGTTTGTCGTAGTGTTTGATTTTAGGCGTGTTAACACAATAACTCAAAAAGTTATGAATGGATCTTTATGATATTTTCAGGAATTGTTAGTAATGCTATGACTAAATTTTGGCGATGATCAGTTGGTCCGTTTGTGTGTTTAACTTATGATTGTAATAATGTTTGTTAGCAGCATTACTCAAAAAGTAGAGAAAGGATCTTCAAGAAATTACTATCACCAAAATTACTATACTATCAAAGGGCACAAATGATAAAATTTCTGTGTCGATACAGAGAAAATCATGGTTTCAGAACCAAATTGATTTTTTCGTTACCGTTGCATTGCTTGGCGGAGTTACGCGCTTTCAGAGTGCTCTATCAGTTACAATAACTTCTTGGTCCTCACACCAGTTCCATGTCCTAGTTCTGACCTAAAATCATGTCCCAGTTTCTGGGGAGGCCAATAACTATAATAGGGCTCCTGCGATATCCTTTTCTATGTCTATAATACTTGTTGACCTATTAGCTGATATGACAAGAGGACTCTTGCTCTGCATATTATCATATCTAGTGCAAAACAGAATATTTTGGCCGCCCATGAAGCCAATATACGTTATTAGCTTTTAGGGCGCCCAAGAATTCTGATAGCGTTCTTAGTGTAAGCATGAGTTGATGAAGTGGTTGTCTTCAAGATCAAGATTAGTAAAACACGCTTTCGTACTGCATGCGCAACTACCAACACTGTAATTATTGTTAGCATAGTTATACTTCATTCTGAAATGGAGCAGCAGTATCAGTTCGGATGCAATAAAAATGCACTATAATCAAAATTATAGTTAGAGACTGCACCATACTTGACGAGCCACTCTTCCAACGGAGTCTTGAGAATGATTCATGTAAACATGAATAGAATGTGTTTCACTTAAGCTATGGCTGTGACACACGCTAGCCAAAAGCTGAGGAAACTCTCGCAAAAGAGCACCTCCCTATTCGCACGTGAGAATGGTCCGATGGTGAACAGACATCGGGCTCCGTTCATCAGAAACGACGTTGTCATGGCTACGGACTGAGCACCACGACAAAAAATACATTCAACAAGCAGAATAATAAACTAGATGCTACCCAATGCCTTTAAAAGTAATATTAAGTCTAATTCTATGATAAAATATCCTAAAATTAATCAACCACTGCGGCTCCGAAAGCGAACTGAACGATCTACTCGCCGATAGATGTCTCTGGCGGTGGTTTGTTTAAAAAATTTCGCGCGTTTGGCAAGCGTATCGAGAGCAAAAATGCTGCATGCTCCATTATAGAAATTTACTTAGAAGCGAGATTGTGCTGGATTTTAGACGTCGATACGCGGATACTTGTTCTTTTGGATAGCGTTTGATATTAGCATTAGAGAGTTCAAATGAAAAGTAAACTGTTCATAGTGATGGATGGATAGCTACGCAGCAAAGCACTAATAATTCGACAAGCATTATCAGTGGGCAACATAATTAATTATTTAAGACATTGTTTAGGACATTTCGAAGGACTAAACATTGATGAGTTGGTCAAATGCGGCCTCCATGGACAAATACGTACGTGCTGTTGCCTTATATATTAATTTCTTGTGTCAATGTAGACAGTTTGCTTTTTGCGCTGAGGTCTTCAGCTATATCAAAAAATCACATTTTTTTGAAGCTTCATCAATCAACCGTCTCGAGTTTGTAACATAATTTATGTCACTGTTATTGTTACACTTACCACCCGCGAACGAAGTGAAAGACGCGATAATGTTTTCGTTGAAGATTTAAGTATATTTATAAATAAGTATGTCCACCCAAAAAGTGGTCGAAGGAGTTGAGTAATGTTCATATTATTTCGTAGGGAGGTTGGTGGGTTGAACTAGATGTGATCCATGCAAAAAAAAACTAGGCCTAGCTGGCCATAAAAAATGACGGCGTTGACTTTGCCTCCACCGCGGCAGATCGCCTTACGCCACGAGGCGTTCTATTTTTCCTATGTTATTATTAAGAGATGTGAATGGGGCGCTGTGCCCTAACCTTGTTGGACACAGCATCCATATGAGGAACTAGGATTAGCTGGCTGGCCATCAAAAATGACTTCTTTGAATTTGCCCCCACCGAGGGTGATGGTCTTACGCCACGAGGCGTTCTAGTTATACTCATAATTACGAAGCAGCATTTTTTTCCAATAAAAAACATTACTGGGAATATTATTATTATCATCGTCATCGTAATCATCACTAATACTGCTACAAAAATACAGAAGCATCAAGTTCAATGCTACATTAATCCATTAACACTACTATTATTATCACTGTCACCGTTAATTACAAAGATTACAGCAGCATATATTAGGTCGAATGCAATAAATTTCCATTAACACTAATAATCATATCACCATTACTATTAATTACCATGAAGAAAAGTGTTCGGTCGAACGAAATGAAAATTAAAAAAAAGGTACAGATGAAATATCCTTTTTGCGCAGTATGCAGGGGGAAGTAGACTGGGCAGGACATATAGAAAACTTTCCGGCACGCTGATAGGGGCGCCTAACGAGCTGATAAGAGCGGGCGGCCCTGCCTTACAGCGCTTCAAAACGGACATTGTAACTCTTCATTAGTCGTAGCTACGGTAGGGCGAGTGCAGAAGTGAGGTGGCATACACATGTAAAACAGTGGAGCAGCGGTATAGAGGTGTGTTTACAGTCTACACTTCAATATTGAGATAATCTAATCTTGTCGAGCTTCAGAGTATTCGGAGCTTTCACCGTAGGCTATCAATAGTAACTAAAATTAAGCAAGTTAGAGTTTTTCTATCCACGTGTGTGAAACGAACACGTCCTACGCCTGTCATCGCTGCAACAGTTCAATCTCTGGCCAATAAGGTGGGATAAAACTTCTGGCCATCTCGGTGATATAAAATTTGGAAATGAATGCGAATCTAATGAGGATCACTGCATGTACTTAGACCAGTTAATGAGGATCACTGCATGTACTTAGACCAGTTAATGAAGATCATTGCAAGTACTTAGACCAGTTAATGAAGATCACTGCATGTACTTAGATCATTTCATGAGGATCACTGCATGTACTTAACCAGTTAATGAGGATCACAGCATGTACTTAGACCATTTAATGAGGATCACTGCATGTACTTAGACCAGTTAGTGAAGATCACTGCATGTACTTAGACAGTTTAATGAGGATGACTGCATGTACTTAGACCATTTAATGAGGATCACTGCATGTACCTAGTCCATTTAATGAGGATCACTGCATGTACTTAGACCAGTTAATGAGAATCACTGCATGCACTTAAGCCACTCAGGACATGTTCGATTGGGTGCCAAAATTAAGCACTCATGCTAAACTAGTCCAGTTCCGTGGCTTGGACCCGCTCAAGGGCGCTTCAGGCGCTGACCCTCAGTAGCTTATCCTTAAGACTTGCAGCAAGTCAATATCGCACCGCACCATGGGGCGCTCTGCAGGCCCAACGTAATCGCGTTGCTACTAACACTTGCAACACGATTCAAAGCGACCAAGCCGTAGCATCTGCCTGAAGTTTAGGACAAGTCTAGCCTCGGAGGCGAAATTTTGGCGACCAATCGAGCATGCTCTAACCTTGAAGCCATTGGGGTGAATTGAGGATTACTTCAGACTATTAATGGCATAGCAAACGTATCTACTTGGTAGTTCATGCAGATAATACATTTTTTCGAAATTCAGTCGTCAAATATACTTGATAATAAAATACCTAACGAAAAGCTAAAAACGATACTTTTTCAACATCCTCCTAACAAAATTCTGGGACGCCAAAGCCGTAATTTAGCTTCTAGGGCGGCTAAAATTCTGTTAAGTGATCGATTCATTCGGTTATTGATACGCTGTCGTAAAATATGAATGAATGAATTGTCGTGGGATGAAGATACAGAGCATCGCAAATATTCAGAAGCTGTCAAACGAACTTTGCACACGAAAAGTATAACAATAAATTAATGCTAAAAAAGCGGCTTCTTATATACCGAGCACCACCAGCTTGGCGGCGCAGTATATTTCGAAGTACCATTGAGTTCTCTCTCTCTCTTTTTCTTTTTTTTTTTTTTTGACTGCTAAGCAGAGTCTGAGCTGCTGCAGATAATAAATGTTTCGATAATTTATAGTGATCCGTAATGCTAGCAATGCCAAAAGAGCTGAATTAGGGGAGCGTGGTAACCCCACATCGGGTCCCATATCGCCTACGCTTGAATAGAACAGGAAATAAAGTCGCCGGAGAAGCTAATGGCCAAAATGAAAATCATAAGTAAAGGTACAGAGAAAATACGGACGTCTAAATGGCAATAAAAAATAGATTTCAATATCTGGAATGCGATGATGACCAGACGCACCAGACCACATCACCCTGAGCTATATAGGGAGACCAGATTTACATAGAAAGCCGAGGTCTTATTCTTGCAATGGAGGCGAGCTTGGGATTTAGCAGAAGGCATAGCGTATAATCGGTAGGGAGAGCGCTTTAGTCCGTAATGCCGGCAGCGCAAATTATTATTCCAGGAAAGATTGCTGTGTTCTGGTAAATCTGAGGGCAAGGAAAAAAGAAGGGAGCCATCACGCAATGGGATGACTGGTGTAGCGTCCTTCGGTTGCCATAGTTACTGGTGCAAGGGAGGGACGAAGCGAGGAAACTCAGTTGCTAGAGATGCACTGTGGAGAATAACACAAGGAAATAACAACGTGGACTGAGTTAGACAAGAGATGGACTTTGGAGAATACGATAAGGAATCGACGATGTAGACTGAGCTGGACAAGAGATGGATTGTGGAGAATAAGAAAAGAAAATAGACGCAAAGGAAATTAATAAATTCGACAAAAATCTACGGGAAAGATATAGAAAGGACAAAGAAAGCAAGGTTACATTAGAGCAAAAATTATGACAAGTGTGAACCACGAAAATGGTTGTGAACAACAAAGAGAGATTCATCGTGGAGGAAGAGGCACGTAAAGTTTCATGGAGCAGAGTTAAATATAGATAAATTTAGAGAGTAAACATGGTAAAGATGGTAAAAGATGTACTTGAAGTAAACAGAAAAAAAGCAATCGACTAATACAAATGAAACAGAGAGAGAGACCTTTCCAAAGTAAACTAGACGATGATTATGATGATGCTACAAGGAAGCGTATGAGGTCTACAGCACGGCATGAGGACAAATAAGATGAGGATATATATCAAATTAGAATATAAAAGTAGGGTGAAAACCACAAGGACTACGCCAGCTCAGAACGGTGGGATGTTAGGTCAGCGGTGCGCAGGACCAAGAACAAGCACTAGACAGAGTTAGCGACAGTGGGGGTTATAGGTTGTTAGCGGTGCGCAGGGCCAAGAACAAGGACTAGACAAGTCAGGGGCGGTGGGATGTTATAGGTCAGCGGTGCGTAGGACCAAGAACAAGGACTAGACAAGTCAGGGGCGGTGGGATGTTATAGGTCAGCGGTGCGCAGGACCAAGAACAAGGACTAGACAAGTCAGGGGCGGTGGGATGTTATAGGTCAGCGGTGCGTAGGACCAAGAACATGGACAGGACGGAGTCAGGGGCGGTGGGATGTTATAGGTCAGCGGTGCGTAGGACCAAGAACAAGGACCGGACAGAGTCGGGGGCGGTGGGGTGTTAGGTCAGCGGTGCGTAGGACCAAGAACAAGGACCGGACAGAGTCGGGGGCGGTGGAGTGTTATAAGTCAGCGGTGCGTAGGACCAAGAACAAGGACCGGACAGAGTCGGGGGCGGTGGGGTGTTATAGGTCAGCGGTGCGTAGGACCAAGAACAAGGACCGGACAGAGTCGGGGGCGGTG
>LQNS02000136.1:2233943-2258146 GCA_001587735.2 Parhyale hawaiensis
AGGACCGGACAGAGTCAGGAGCAGTGGGGTGTTAGGTCAGCGGTGCGTAGGGGCAAGAACAAGGACCGGACAGAGTCAGGGGCAGAGGGGTGTTAGGTCAGCGGGGCATAGGACCAAGAACAAGGACCGGACAGAGTCAGGGGCGGTGGGGTGTTAGGTCAGCGGTGCGTAGGGGCAAGAACAAGGACCGGACAGAGTCAGCGGCAGAGGGGTGTTAGGTCAGCGGTGCGTAGGGGCAAGAACAAGGACCGGACAGAGTCAGGGGCAGAGGGGTATTAGGTCAGCGGTGCGTAGGGACAAGAACAAGGACCGGACAGAGTCAGGAGCGGTGGGTATTAGGTCAGCGGTGCGTAGGGGCAAGAACAAGGACCGGACAGAGTCAGGGGCAGAGGGGTGTTAGGTCAGCGGTGTATAGGACCAAGAACAAGGACCGGACAGAGTCGGGGGCGGTGGAGTGTTATAGGTCAGCTGTACGTAGGACCAAGAAAAAGGACTAGACACAGTCAGAGGCGGTGGGGTGTTAGGTCAGCGGGGCGTAGGGACAAGAACAAGGACCGGACAGTCAGGGGCGGAGGGGAGGGCGGGAGAAGCAACATATCTGCCGTGATTGACACAACTCGGACTCCCAATTGCAGGCTCGGGCAGTTCCTTTCAGAGCCACCGGAGGCAATAAAGGCAACGTAAACGACTTTAACGGTCGCTCCCTTTCCCTGCGCATATATAGCAGAGACACCAAATTACGGCCGCGGCCAGCAGTTAAAACTTCTGCTTCGCCATACCTTCGTCGTCCCTGCAGTTAAATGCGCCACATTTAGCAACCATGCATACACTGACCTTATTTCTTAAATGAATTTAATTCCGACGTGCACTGGATAAACTACTTAAATAACTACAATTATTTCAGAAACTTGAGAAAAAAGACGTATTTTAAACACTAATTTCTACATACTAGTATTTACTTTTTTCTGGTGTGCTATGTATTGCCACCGTCTTTTTATGTAAACGCTTTTGTAACTACGTCAACCTATCCTATAAGAAAACTAGTACAGTAGAATTAACAATACCATTAATAAAGAGACACTCTTAGATTTACCTGTCACATATTGTATAAAGAGCCGTTGCCCACACACAGAAGCTTGCTTTAGTGCGCCCACTGAACAACTAATCGGAGTTTCATGCGCAAGTCCGGGCCCCAACATGGGTGGGTAGCGAGGACACTGGGTAAACGCTGCAATCTGCAACCTATATAAAGCCCAGTCGCACTTTTTTATTGGTGGTCTTCCATAACAGAAGCTTTTCTTAGCATTTCAGCTTGAGGGGTGGCCACGAATTGTGTGAGGGTTGGTGGCAACTTGGTGCTCCTGTGCTACTGCAACACCGGTGAGGTGTCGACAGAAGTTCCATCGTCTTTTCAGTGTACCCAAAAAAACTTGCTTTTTAATTGCCTTATAGCAGTTATATAAGCAATCAAATTTTCGTAAGTTTCAGTATCTCAGTGCAGAGCTGACACAATTGTATTAAGTAATATTGAAGGTTGTACAGGTAACAGTGTGGGGTTTTATTTTTGCGTCAGAACCCCGCGTTAAATTTGAATGCGAGGGGCTCAGTGTCTACCAACTTGTCATCAAGAGATGTTGGGCTATAAGTCAGGTCATGGACGTCCACGAGGACCCTACTTTTACAGTCGGTGTTGTTTGGTAGACGTGAGAGAATGAGCACATTTGCGAACATCCTTGTCGCAAGAGTATTTATGAAACTACAAAAGTCCACAGATATTTGTGCCAAGTATTTGCAAAGTGAAAAACGTCTCCGCATGAGATTTGCAGCACCAAGCGTCTGCAACACTAAATAAAGGGCAGCATCTGTAAATTATTTACTTAGCTTTCTTTTCGCCAGTACTTGCAGCACATCAAATATTGGCAAATATTATTGACCCAGTACTTCAAAATATCTAAATTATCACAGTCTCCCTTAACCTATGCTTGAAACAATCTTTAACTTTTAAAGAATTTCAATTCTCAGCATTTGCAGAACTAGTATTCCTTCTATAACTCCCTCGCAAAATATCTAAATGGGCCCGATTTCCTTCATGTCAGTGATTAGCGAAATGTCCGAATTATCTCAATATCCGCTGGCCTGCAGCACACCGGCCTGCCGGCAGCAGCACACGTGGCCGTGCTGGAAGATGAAGTCACAGGAGCCAAATTGCAAGGCGTGTAAGTAAAGTGCAGGTTGGCGGCAAGGAAGGGAGGAAGCTGGGGAGTACGACAGGCTTGTTTCTTTATAATAATGATGGAGTGATTGCGCGGGCACAGCGCAGGTGATGGAGTGCCTCGAGACCTGAGCTCTACAGCATCGGGTACATTTGTTATGTTAGGGAATTATACGTATATATCAGAGACCACCTCTAGACAGGAGCGGGTGTGTTTGTTATATTAAAGAGCAACGTAAATAGACAAAAAAAACTCCTAGGCAGAAGAAAAGGTAGTGTATTCGCTATATAAGAAAGCTCGGTACATATCAGACATCCCCATACAAAAGCGGGTGGATTCATCATAGTAGAGAACAACTTTTGCATATATTAAAGACAGATACTTAGATAGTTCGATGTACATGTATCAAAGACCATCCCTGAAGAATGCTACATAATGAGTACGGTCCATATTTGAATGCGGGTGAAGTATGCCTAAACAATTTACTATCTTTATCAGAAATCGTTAGCAAAAAAAATATAAACTTGTAGGTGGGCAAAATTCATGGTCCATTCGCTGCAACAGTTACTCTACAGAGATGAGAACTCGACAAATTTTTACTGATAAACGTTGATAAATCTTAAGTGCTAAATCGTTACTTTACCGTTATTGAACGGCACCGAATTTTTTACTGGAATTAATAGAGCGTTAGTCATACTGACACTAACTCTTCAGCCAAGCGCTTCGCAAATTATATCATAATAATATTATAATAATAAAATAACAATAAACAATAAAAGAGTGAATTTCAACCGTATAAGGTTATCTTAAAAAATCTGTTTCTCATAGGAAGAATAATAATAATCGAGTTACGGTCTTTGACGAGCAAATGTCCTCATAGGATTACGTGCAACAGCGACTGTAGCGTTTCTCTCCGTACACTCAACATTCACTTCGAAAGAGCTCATTTCGGCAAAGGGTACAGACAACAGCGCGTTGAAACGTTTCCAGCCACAGCCGCAGTCCAGCAGACCGCAGCCCAGAGCTATAGCTAAAGCATGCACACATCGAGTATTTTAATAAAGAGAAATAGGAGCAAAAACAACTCGCCGTCATGATCGATGAAGACAAATACAGCGAGAGCCGAGGACGGCCGACCGGCTCTTTTCGGTCAAGGAACACTTCTTTGCAGCTGAATTATCAGCAATGTAAACCTTGTAGCCAGCTTTCCTTCATCTCCGCAAGGCTTCAGCGTGGCCTGTTTTTGTCTATGTTGATATTATAAATAAAATCTGCACGCAGTAATTGCTCTGAAGCTTGTAAGATCTGACATTGCCCAATGATGCTGAATAATCAGCAATACAAATCCTGCTGCAAACTTTCCTTGATCTCCACATGGCTTCCAAGTGGCAAAATTTTTGTGTATGTTCATATAATAAATACTTAGTGTCTCTCCATGAAATGTGATTAGTTACAATATGTGAGGGAAAATTGATGTGAAATAATCAGCAGCATAAATCGTGCAGCATGTTTCTTAATTTTGCATAGCTTCAGCATGACCAGTTATTAAAGCTGTTATGATGAAAAAAATTTACCTGCAGAAAATCTATACGGTACAAGTATATATAAGATTAGTCATTGGCAGATTATCCTAGTGTAGCAACAGTTATTGGCAAACGCCGCAGCAGTAATAGCCTTGCTGCCAGCTTGCCTTGAACGTCGTATGGCGTAAGCGTGGTCTGTATTATCCATTAGTTGATATAATGAATAAGACTTATTCGTGAAATGAGATGGGCCCGTTAGGAAATGTGCCCAAGAAAATGGCTGCTGAATTGGTATCACTGTACTCAGCAAACATTCTTGCTAGTGGTACAGCCTGTTTTTTGTGTATATTGATATAAAATATATATAAACTCTTTGCACGGAAAAATTACTCGGGAAGGTGGATGGGTGAATCTGTGTAAGAACAAGATAAATTGACAGAATCGACAACAATAATAATTCCCTGACATGGTATTTTCAAGTAAAGAAAATTAACAAAGTGAAGCACAGTGAGAGGACAAATTTAGAAACGAAAAACTTATTAACATTAAACAGTTACCAAAAAAGTCTTTTCAGCTTGCGATAGCGCGAAGATACTTTCCTGCACCTTTAGATATGTTTCATCATAGGGGGGTATGGTAATGCCGCTGTCACTGCAACTTTTGACTTAACCGAACCGTGTAAAACTAATTAAATGATATAGAAATAAACGGAGACCATGGATGACTTCAGCACTACCATCATGGCTCGTGGTAGGCTATGAGTCCAAATGTTTACTCAGAATTACAACATCAAAGAAATGTACAACTATGTAAAGCTTATGGCTTTGATTCAGGAATTTACTAGCAATATAATTTTACTGCTCTGCAGAATTAAAATAATCAACAGGGCTGCAACATTAGTAAACCACTGCAAAATAAAAATAGTGACGAAATAGAGAGAAGTCAATTGTAAATTCGTGTGTAAGGCCCCTTTCTCATTCAGTTGAAATGAATTTATCGATAAAAAAAATCAACATGGAGTACTTTTATAAAACTACTCTATGTTGATTTTTTACTAAAGAAGAGTATGCTCTTTTACCCAAGAAACTGGAGTTTTTTAGGTCATGTGCTTAACAGCTTGATGAGTTATTTAGTTTTCGATATTTGCTGTCTAAACCAAAATTTTTCCTTTTGCCACAAGAGACAAAACTACGCAGTAGGAGAGAGATCCAGAGACCAATTTTAAAATATATGCACATATATGTTTGTGTTCGTGTAACATTGTATGAAATTTTCTGGTTTCGTTTACATTGACTTCTTTGGAACAGCCATACGGTTCAATACTTGATGCAAACGTTCTACATCGTCTGAATAAAATATAGTTCACGTTTTTTTTTACCATTGCCTCGACCGAAAACTCTTCAGTGGCCGCTGACGGGTGTACCTATTTGTGAATTTTTTCACCAATGTAACCACTCACAGAGAAAATATGTACGGCAGCCTATTTTATGAAGTATTTTCAAGAGACCACCTACCTTTTTTTTCACTTCGCTTCGTGGAGTCTTCCAAACGGAGATTGTAGCCACGAACTTTTTCACGTCACTTTTTTCGGTATATATGAACCACACATGAACATGATTCTTAGTATCACAGGCAGATGTGAACAAAGGGAGTTATAAAACTCGACTTTAGTCATAAAGATAGTTTTTCATCGCATATTTCACGACTAACAAAACTACAGCGGGGACTATGATATTAAAAAAAAAGCTAGAACATTGCTGCGCAAAAGTAGCCAATAACGGTGCTGGCTTCGAGAGTTCAGCGATCTAAGGTGAAATATAAAGAAATTTTTTAATTTTAGGACACGAAAAAATAAGTAAAAGTTATGTATATACTATTAACCTGGACAGGTGATTGCACTCGATGGGGTCAGTAATTAAATTGAGTCTCTGTAGCAAAAACAATGCAACTCTTCACTACAAAAGAAATGATCTATTCCTCAAGGTTTCCAAAATAATAAAATTCGTTTAGCAGAGCTTTAAGCGTGGAGTTCCGCTTCGTCACGTTGGATCGACTTTCCGAAATCAATCGTAAGCTGACTGCGCTTGAGACGGTGAACAATTCAATCGTGCTGAGGAAGATTGAGTTTTCGACTCTCCCCAAGCTCAATCGGTTTAAGATTACTGCCTTAAACTTCAATAAAATTGGTGAATTAGATCCTGACGATAGAAATTCCAAAAAACTTGAAGGAAAGGGGGAGGATTAGACAATAACCATAGCCTGTGCAAATCGATGACACCTTAAGTGCACCTGTCGTTAGCCTCATTCGATCAGCTTTGCCAAGAGAAGAATGCAAAGAAACGCTGAATTATGTCTTCTGCGTTTTCTACTCTTCAGAGGACTTCCCAAATGGAAATTCAACATTCTGCCTGAAAGCTTAAATATATATGTTAATGAGGCTGTCAAGTGGCACTTCCGGTATCACCTTTGATATGTAAGAACACGGTCATGCAGGCGAGCTCAAGTCAACAGTACCGTAATTAATGAGCCGTCTCCTAGTTTGCCCGATTGCTACGCCATAATATGAATACCGTGGCATTATCATCAAGGCTCAAAAATTTTCCTATCTTATTACAATAGAGAGTGTGACAAAAAATATATATATTTATAAATAAATAAACACATCGTGAATTATGATATAGTACTGATTATCACCCACTTCATCGTAGTAATTTCATCTGTATATATCTGAGTTGACATGGAATTTGTTGCCGGGATTCATGTTCGGCCAGACAGTTCTGCAGCCGTGAATGGCTTTTCGATACATTGTTCTCAACAGCGTTTCCGGCGTCCTACAGGGAGTGGCGTAACGCTCCAGTTAGGTGTTTATTACCTATTCACAAAAGTCCAGGCCTGTATTTTTAATAAAAATTATGATAATAAAAGTAAAATTCTTGCGAAAAAATACACCGCTCTTGAGCTTTCTCTAATCAGCGAAAGGACTTAAATCTATACGCGTTCTAATATTTCACCAACAGTGAACAGCGAGGTGCTCATTTATCGCTCCGAAGATTGCACCTCACGTATGAGGAATGCATTACTCTGATGACTTCAGTGCTCTATCAACTATTAACAACATCGTCAAATTCTCAGCAATCACGAAACTCATTCACTTTCGAGCGCACCTCCCATCCTCTTTAACTTATTAAGCTGGCGGTGATTTCGCTTGTGAGACAAATTCATTAGTATCAGTATTAGGTGCCAAACTCGCCAGTTCGGTCGGTGCTTCATACCAAGAACTTTCGGCAGCTGGCATGGACTTCATTGCCGTCGGGCATCTCTGTTCGGCCGTGAGTGTCTGTTGGCGTTCAACTCAACCTCAATGTTTTTTATTTATTTATTTTTTTTTTTTGGAAATCTGCTTAGCAACGTTTTGGGGCGCATTAGGGTTGTTCAGCGCTGCATTGGGGTTGCTATTACACGTCGCTTGACGCCGTGATGTTGAATTTTAATAATTGATACCTAATATAACTAGACAAGAAATAGAATTTATCGGTACGAAGACGTCCAAACTGGAAACACTCGAGAGGATCAAGTCTCAACCAGGCATACCCGCGCGTTACACAGCTCTTTCTCACAGATTGGCACTTGAAGCTAAGTTACACGAGTAAACACTACCGCAGATCAGGATTTTTGCGGCCTTTCGGCCATATTTACACTTACGGCTGGATACCAAACTTCTGCTGTTCTGACAAGCAATGTATGTTCGACGAACTTTCCTTACGAGTATGGAATAGGAACATTCAATTAAAATTTAAGAATATGTTGACCACCTTTACATCATCAGCGTATATACGAACCGAATTGTTCATTTCTGCTCTATATAATAGGACCTGCATGCTTCGATATGCTACGATTGGGCTGCCAGCGACGGCTAGTTAGCTCTCTACCTACTAGACTAGAGATAACGTTATAGCTTTGGCGATGATTTTTGCTGTGGTGCAGACTAGAAGTAAATCTATGCTTTCCTAACCTGTCTTAGTTCTTAACAGTACCTCGTTTAACCTTGATATAACCCTAACGTACCTCATCTAGCCCTATCCTAATGTACACCATTTAACCCTAACGTCCTTAACGTTCAGCGCTAAATCTATCGTCAAAATCGCCACCGTTGTAAGTTAAATACCTGCACGAAGGCGCCTGCAGCATTGGAGCCTGGCAAGCAAATCAGCATGTTTCTAACAGCGGGCTTGCTGCATGCACAAGTGCACCATCTCATGGCCGGCCGTGTTAGGGAATACAGTAGCATAGTACCAAGTGGGTCAGTCCTAGTTATACAATCTATAGACAATGGCCTGCTTAAACACTATGTTCAAGTAGGCCATGCTATATCTTACATGAAATGAGGGTAGAGAATAATTACTTTAATGACGCTTCCATTTTCTTCCCTCTTCTTCGTCGTGGTACTGGTCTGAAGGTTGGAATTTATGTCCCTTCAATGATGTACAGTACAAAGCTTGGGCACCATAAGTTCTGAACATTTAAGGCTTTGCATAGGGAAGAAAGGGAAATGCACATTCCATGCTACCACAAGATATCCTTCAGTGCTTAACTTTCAAATATGGTAAAGCAACGGCCCATTTACTTCTAACCTATTTTTTTCTTTGTAATTCCGATAGTAGGAAGAAGAGCATAACCAATCAATCAGCAACTGCTTATTAATCTATAATAAAATTTTAAGATATCTATGTTTACGATTATTTTTTATAATATTGAAAAACGACAATTCGAGCGCTAGCTGAATGAAATAGTTGTAAACAAACATAAAAAATAACGATAAATATAACACATTTTAAAAATGTACATCTTTCACTTACCCAGTATAATAGCCAACTTGTCCAAAGTTGATCCCGTAGAAGTTATAGCTAGCGCATAAAAATACAAAGTATAGGAACTGACCTGCAAAGCAGCTCTTGGTTCTGAGGTAGGACACAGACAGTCTCAGTATAGACAGTCTGTCCAGCTTACTGAGGATGTTGGGTTCGAAGGGCAGTAGTGACGCTATGGTGTCCAGCTCGCCATTCAAACGCTCGCGGTGGCGCTTAGACGGATTGCTCTTCGTCTGACCTTCCTTTGGCGCCGGTTTTAAACTGGAAGAGAGTTTACAGAATAATTAGTACTTAGCAACCCCTAGACAGTAAATATGGGCTTAGAAAACCTAGTTTGTAACAAAAATTACTCTTTACTAACCCCGAAATAGTTATTATAGGCTTGGCCGGCCCAGTTAGCAAGAAAATTTATTATTTATTTTTCCTCGGAGTATACACAGGCCAAGCGGGCCCAATATGCCTTACGTCCTGCATAGGTCTAACTTTTTCTCTTTGTTAAGTGTAGCTTCTCATAGTGTTGCAAATAGCCGTTTATAATAATAACTACTGCGTGTGTACAGTAGAATGAGATGAAGGTTCTTAGAATTAAATCTGTAAAAAACTTGCACTATATATCACAGAAGCGCGTCGCAACGGCCAAAAAAGCACAGCTTTTGTGACACAAGATACTCTAAAGGTTAATATTCATACTTTGCTGAAACTCAGGGTGATATAATTTTTTTACCTATTATCAAAATCGAATATATTATGGGTGACACTTAGACACACACAAGCGCTTCAAATTCGTTTCATCGTTCTAAACTTTTTGCAGCTTCACACTCTCTTAACTGAAGCAGTACATTCATCACATACAATAAATAATTTACATCGAAGACGGAACTATATACTCGCAACTATGTTATTTATTTATTTATTTATTTATTTATTTATTAAACATTTGTGTCTCCACAGGCGGGAGGTGTTCTTCGATTATTATATTACAGCTTACATTAAAAATTGTGTGTACAGTAATTTGTTANCTTCATCGTAGTAATTTCATCTGTATATATCTGAGTTGACATGGAATTTGTTGCCGGGATTCATGTTCGGCCAGACAGTTCTGCAGCCGTGAATGGCTTTTCGATACATTGTTCTCAACAGCGTTTCCGGCGTCCTACAGGGAGTGGCTTAACGCTCCAGTTAGGTGTTTATTACCTATTCACAAAAGTCCATTCCTGTATTTTTAATAAAAATTATGATAATAAAAGTAAAATTCTTGCGAAAAAATACACCGCTCTTGAGGTTTCTCTAATCAGCGAAAGGACTTAAATCTATACGCGTTCTAATATTTCACCAACAGTGAACAGCGAGGTGCTCATACATCGCTCCGAAGATTGCACCTCACGTATGAGGAATGCATTACTCTGATGACTTCAGTGCTCTATCAACTATTAACAACATCGTCAAATTCTCAGCAATCACGAAATTCATTCACTTTCGAGCGCACCTCCCATCCTCTTAACTTATTAAGCTGGCGGTAATTTCGCTTGTGAGACGAATTCATTAGTATCATTATTAGGTGCCAAAATCGACAGTTCGGTCGGTGCTTCATACCAAGAACTTTCGGCAGCTGGCATGGACTTCATTGCCGTCGGGCATCTCTGTTCGGCCGTGAGTGTCTGTTGGCGTTCAAATAGGCCTGAATGGTTTTTATTTATTTTTTTTTTTGCGGAAATCTGCTTAGCAACGTTTTGGGGCGCATTAGGGTTGTTCAGCGCTGCATTGTGGTTGCTATTACACGTCGCTTGACGCCGTGATGTTGAATTTTAATAATTGATACCTAATATAACTAGACAAGAAATAGAATTTATCGGCACGAAGACGTCCAAACTGGAAACACTCGAGAGGATCAAGTCACAACCAGGCATACCCGTACGATACACAGCTCTTTCTCACAGATTGGCACTTGTAGCTAAGTTACAAGAGTAAAAACTACCGCAGATCAGGATTCTTGCGGCCTTTCGACCGTACCTCGTTTAACCTTGATATAACCCTAACGTACCTCATCTAGCCCTATTCTAACGTACATAGTTTAACCCTAAGGTCCCTAATATTCAACGCTAGATCTATCGTCAAAATCGCCACCGTTGTAAGTTAAGTACCTGCACGAAGGCGCCTGCAGCATTGGAGCCTGGCAAGCAAATAAGCATGTTTCTAACAGCGGGCTTGCTGCATGCACAAGTGCACCATCTCATGGCCGGCCGTGTTAGGGAATACAGTAGCATAGTACCAAGTGGGTCGAGTCGTAGTTATACAATCTATAGACTATGGCCTGCTTAAACACTGTGTTCAAGTAGGCCATGCTTTATCTTACATGAAATGAGGGTAGAGAATTACTTTAATGAAGCTTCCATTTTCTTCCCTCTTCTTCGTCGTGGTACTGGTCTGAAGATTGGAATTTATATCTCCCAGTACAAAGCTTTGCCACCATAAGTTCTGAACATATAAAGCTTTGCCAAGGGAAGAAAGGGAAATGCACATTCCATGTTACCACAAGATATCCTTCAGTGCTTAACTTTCAAATACGGTAAAGCAACGGCCCATTTACTTCTAACTTATTTTTTCCTTTGTAATTCTGATAGTAGGAAGAAGAGCATAACTAACCAATCAGCAATTGTGTATTAATTTATAATAGAAATTTAAGACATCTATGTTTACAATTATTTTTTATAATATTGAAGAACGACAATTCGAGCGCTTACTGAGTGAAATAGTTGTAAGCAAACATAATAAATAACGATAAATATAACACATTTTAAAAATGTGCATCTTTCACTTACCCAGTATAATAAGCCAACTTGTCCAAAGTTGATCCCGTAGAAGTTATAACTAGCACATAAAAATACAAAGTATAGGAACTGACCTGCAAAGCAGCTCTTGGTTCTGAGGTAAGACACTGACAGTCTCAGTATAGACAGTCTGTCCAGCTTACTGAGGATGTTGGGTTCGAAGGGCAGTAGTGACGCTATGGTGTCCAGCTCACCATTTAAACGCTCGCGGTGGCGCTTAGACGGATTGCTCTTCGTCTGACCTTCCTTTGGCGCCGGTTTTAAACTGGAAAAGTGTTTACAGAATTATTAGTACTTACTTAGTAACCCCTGGACAGTAAATATGGGCTTAGAAAATCTGGTTTGTAACAAAAATTACTGTTTATTTACCCCTAAATAGTTATTATAGGTTTGGCAGGCTCGATTTGCAAGAAAAATTATTATTTATTTTTCCTCAGAGTAAACACAGGCCAGGCGGGCCCAATAGGCTTACGTTCTGCATAGGTCTAACTTTTATTCTCTTTGTTAAGTGTAGCTTCTCATAGTGTTGCAAATAGCCGTTTATAATAATAACTACTGCGTGTGTACAGTAGAATGAGATGGAGGTTCTTAGAGTTAAATTTTCAAAAAACTTGCACTCTATATTACAGAGGCGCGTTGCAACGGCCTAAAAAGCACAGCTTTTGTGACACAAGATACTCTAAAGGTTAATATTCATACTCCGCTGAAACTCAGGCTGATATAATGTTTTTATATATTATCAAAATTGAATATTTTATAGGTGAAACTTAGACACACACAAGCGCTTCGAATTCGTTTCATCGTTCTATACTTTTTGCAGCTTCACACTCTCTTAACTGAAGCAGTACATTCATCACATACAATAATTTACATGGAAGACGGAACTATATACTCGCATCTATCTAATAAGAACTAGATTTATTGGGATTTTTGAGAGATTGAACGAACTTTTACAGTAATAATAATAACATTTGAGAGCAAGTAAAAAAGCTGTATGTATTAAGGCAATAGCTTTATTGCCTATGATTTTTCGTTAAGGAATCAGAAGATAGACGAAAATGCGCAATATACCAGAGACGTTTGGTCCCTAGAGAACAGTGAACCGTTGAATAGAAGTCAATTTACTGATTGTGCAGCCAGCTCTAGTGGGTAGCTGCGACCAAAGCCTCCAATAAGTCGAACATACGTCTACCGTTTGTGTGTTCAAGAAAAAAAAAACATTGTGAAATTGTGCAGTAAATACGCTTTCAATATGGTTACTTATGCATGATGCGATATGCACTGCAGTAAAGAAAACAATGAGTCGCCATCAAGTTTTATGTGTACTAGGTAATGATATGTAAATATCCTTTGCAGTGTTATTACCATAGCAAATGACCAAATACAGGAAAAAATAATTGATGTGGGAAAGGTAATTACATATCTATAAGCCCTACGCGGAAATTTGACACCAAAATTACGAGCGTCTTCTCACATCCAGACGTAATTATCTCGTTTTCAAAGGCAATTACACAAATAGAATCCATGCACGCCGGACGGCAACAGCTGCAGGCAACTTGCCTGCTAAATAGACAAAACTTTCGCGAGAAAAAAATGCAAGAACAAGTCACACAGTGAGCAATGCCACGGCAGTTACACGACTATCATGTACACATCCGTGGTGATTACGCCGCACAGTGGTTGGCAATCGCCGATCGAACGGATGCCAATAAAAATGCGGATGGACAATTTACAGGCGTGTTGCAGATACGCCGGGACTCCATTAGAGGCAGGGACACAGGAATTGCCGTTGTAGGAGACGGCGGTCTTGTGGATGACACACTACGTAGCCAGGACAATAGTGAAAACGAAGGAGAAAGGAAGAGGAAAAAAGGACAAAACCAACAGAAAATCACAGAAAAATATATAAGAAAGAATGTAGCAAGTAAACAGAGAAAAAAAAGCGAATATAAACAGAAAGAGGAAAGCAGAAAAACGAAAGAGCATGGAAGATATAAAGAAAAGAAACATGGTTCAGTTTTATAAGGCAAGTGACGTATTCAGCCCTTAAGATATTCGAGTTCAATATATTGTCAATACCTTAAGCAAGTCTATCGCAGAAAGAAGTTACAAACAGCAGTTGTATGTATGTCGACAGCGAACTAAAATCGCTCAGTTTCTAAATATAAATTTAGAAGCCACTACTTAAATAAAGAAAATGCACTTGGTTGGATGCTTGCTGGTTTGGTCCGTCTCTCCGTCACAATGTTAAGGATATAGTTACGAGAAAGTTCATATGCTGTGAGTAACAAGATGAGATGGCAGAAAACTTGAGTTCAAAGATACTATAGCTAATATTGTTTTATTATTGTTATTATTATTATTAAAACTTCACGTTTCAGCTCCCACGGACAGGTAATACAACCCAAATGAAGCATTTGCAGCACCGGGAAGCCCAAAACGCTGCTAAAGGAAATCCAGCAAAAAACCATTAACTGCCGACTTAAAAGCCTGCAGGCCAACACGACCAAAAGCCGATGCAGGCAACAAATTCCAAACTTTAGCCGACCAGGGCACGAAGCACCGACAGAACTGATTAGTTCATCTGACAGCCTCCAAAGGGAAAGAGTGCGATCCGCACGCAGCACGAGTCGCTCTCCCAAAAACCTTGAGGGCAGGAAGAGAATAATACAACCAATGCCTCTCATTGCTGTACACCTTATGCTCAAACTACTGCACTTTCTGAAGCCTGCTTTGCATAAAAAACAGGCTGGTTAGGTACTAGTTGATATCCTTTTCTTGAGCGTGGTATACGAGAGGCTCAATCTTGGATGGAGTTTTAATTCCTGTCGTGTATAACCCATTTCACTTATTTTTCCTTAGCTGAATTTTTTTCGTGGCAGTTTAAACGTAACCCTGAGCAGAGGCCGAAAAATTTTCTGTTATTATAGCCAAATTTCGAATTTTATAGTTCAACTAACTACTGGTATCTAGGACACAGTAAGAACTAGAGCAATCTGAGAGTGCATACCTCCACCAAGCAAGGCAACGGTAACGAAATTTTCAAATTGATTCTGAAGGAACGGAAAAACCCAAAAAGAGTTAAACAACCTCATAAGGTTCGAAACACTGCTTAGAGAAAACATTAAAAAAATGAATAAACATAAAAAATCAAGACCAACCTGAACGCCAGCACATGAGACAAATCTATAGACTCGTATCTATGTAAACTATTGGAGCAACGTAATGTATTATTGTGATAGTTATCAAACAGAAACTATCGGTAGTTCTGCACCAGCCGCGCATCACGCACACGATGCAGACACAGCGATAACACGCACACGCGCTACGTACGTTAGCTGTCACACTCACACGATAAATATCGTACAGTATCAACATATCGTACAGTATCAACATAACTTTTTTGGGGGCTATAGCGTTAAAATCGTGGCCGCTACTGCGTTGGGTGTACACAGAACAAAAATCGATGCGCAGTACATGTGGCGCCCAACTGTTAGTAATACAGTATATACAAAAGGCTGATATTGGATGTGCGTGTAAACATGAATAACGCTGTGTAAATAAAATATTTCGACAACTGTTAAGCCAGAGGCATTGCTGGCCCTGCATCTGCATAAATCCACCAAGCGCAACACAGAAGTAGGTTTGATATGCAAAAAAAATGCGTTAAAATCTCACTATGCAATGATATTTAGTTTTCACCTGCTTACTTGCTTGCTTACTTTCTTAGTTGGTTCGTTGGTTGGTTTCTCTGTGCCGATTTGAAGAATTCGATAGTAGAAAATTCACCTGCTGAATAGCAAGGGGGCCTGCTTTGCCAAATTTTTGAAATCTAACAATTTAAGATGTCTAAAGTACCTCGAACTGGAAGCACAGATACGAGACTGCAGCTACTTAATTTCAACTGCGAATATTTTCCACCAGGGTTCATAACGCTCAAATTCGAGCAGAAGATGAAGGAATGAAAATAGAAAAATTTCTGAATACAGAACAAAAAAAAAAAAAAAAAGGAATGCAACAAGGGTTGCGTAGAAGCAATTATATTCCTACGTCATTCAGTGACGGGCGGACCTCTGTTATAATATACATATATTTGTGTATACACAGTAAAAACTCCTAATAGACCTGCAGCTTATAATTCAAAACTCCTAGTAGACAAATGAAATTTTGAGACTGTGCATGAAAAAACTCTTAAGAGACACAATCTAATATTGGTGCTTGGTGAAATTTCCGATAAAAGTTAGAAACGGATATTATTAGCAATGCTTTATGGCTATAAACAACGGTTTTTGACTTATATCCTACCAGATTTATTAAGGTCTTATGACATAAAATTGTAATATTGGGAAACGGTACCATATAAAAGTCTGAACCTACCGTATTCTACCAGATGCATGAAAGAAAACTTAAAAATTCAATAAATTAAGATAATCTTGTTTATTATACTAATAATGGATATGGAACGTCAATTAATATTGTTGTTTTTGATGTTAGGTCAGGCAACATTCCGCCGATCATTCATATGAATCCGCTCTACGTCACTGTGAAGCTCGTCATATAAGTTTGAACTCTTATTTTTTTTATTTTGCAGTCGCTGACACTTGACGATGCCTCAAATAATAATAATACTAATGCAAGCAAACTCTACAATTACCACTGAAAAACGTAATGGGTTTTGACAGGAATGTATTCATTTGGGATATGTTCGGTGAGGGTATGACGGCCTTTGACTATAGTATGGTGGTACAAGGTGTGTTGTTATTTCCATCATTATTAAAATTCCACGCTCGGCCACCACGGACGTGCAGGTACTGCAACCCAAATGAAGCATTATGCAATAAGTCTGAACATACAATTTATTGGGAATAGAAAGAATAAAGAGAAAAGATAAATTATTTTTATCTCCTAAAATTATAAACAAAATGTGTAAAAGAAATTTTATAAAAAGCAATTATATGTCTAATATACACATGCTAAGCACTCAATTGCCAACGTTTCATAATTATGGGTGCGCTCTTTGTAATGGAAACATATGAAATTGTTGATTCACTATTAGAGAAAACTATTGTTCTCTTAAGAGACAAAACCTCTTGGTAGATAAGCCACGTCCTGAACGCAACCCTAGTCTAATAAGAGTAGCAATTTACTGTCTGATATATAAGACACCTATTGCAATAACACGTATAACGCTGTACAGTATCAACATATTTTCCGCGCAATAGCAAAAAATCCATAGCGAACATTGTGTCGCATACACAAAAAAAGTACCATAAGCAGGGGCCTACAGGAATTGATAACATAGATACATCAGCTGTCGGAAGCACAAGAACAACACTAGCTGTATCAACACAATATTTTGATAGCCGCCGAGTTAAACGCATCGCCAGGACCGCATCAGTTCCACGCCAGCAAGCAGAGCACCGAGAGACTTTGGCATACCGAAATTGTCGTCATACGTTAGGCAGCAATCACGTGAGTTTGCATATATTGCACTCTTCCTGCTACGTACGTACGATGCAAAGCGCCGGAAGCGACCGAACTATCATTGGTAGTAAATTTATTATTTGGTGCTGATCGAGGGCCCCCATACCACTGCAATGCTCCATTAGTTTGTGAATAATGAGCGAGAGAGAATTGCATGGGAGTTGTTTTAGATGAAAGAGATGACAGGCAATTTGCTGGGTGCGATATGAAGCATAGAAACAGCGCCGTAAATTGCTTGATACATCGGTAGAGAAAGTAAAGGGGTGGGTGGATTATTTAGAATTCCACGGGACGGATTAAGGTAATAGGTGGATGACATAATTAAAATTCGAATGAATGGATTAAGGCAGTGGTTCCCAACTGGAGATAATTCGCTGCTGGCTCTCTCTTTGGTCGCTAACTACGGTCCCATAGAAGACAGCCTTCAGCGTGACTTCACACACGTGGAGTGACGTGAGGAACGTCACCTAGACTTCTTCCGAAAACCCACAAGGTACATGGCACACAAGGTAGGTATGACTGGCACCACTGGAGAACTGTTAGCATGTTCTCGCATCCTCCACAACATTATTAAACCATATGACGATATCAAAGGTAAGTTATACTAATTTTGTGCAACGAATCTAAGTTAAATTTTTTAATGGCATATAAATACAATATTTTTACGCACCACCTATAAGGTCCCCTTGCACCCCGCGTTGGGAATCCCTGGATTAAGGTAATATATAGATGGATTAGCTAATTAGAACTCCACTGGATGGAGTAAGGTGATGGGTGCATGGATGGATAAACTGGAACTGACTGGTTGACGAAGTCTGCCGGTCATGATTTTGTTCTTCAGTTTTGCAATTTTTGTTAGAACAGTGTAGAAGCTGATGACAAAATGTGCAGTTTACTATCTTTACTTTAATTCCGTGTACAAATTTATTGCACGTTAAGATATAATTGCGGAAGTAACACCAGGCCCTAGCGTGCACTAGAGGGAGTTATAGCAAAAGCAGATTGCAATTTAAGTATCGCGATACGGTATCAGTAGCTAGATTACAAATATTGCGGATATTTCTAAAACGTAGTCTAAAGAGCCTATTAGGCAAATTTTAGCAGGTAGCCTTGATTCCTGCACCATGACAAGCAAATATTAAGGATACTCATGAACTTGAACTTTGGATTAATAGGGTAGAGGAACGTTCGCTTGGCCAGGAAACTAAGACTTCGGGAGTTGACTTGTTTGGGACTCTAGGCAGATGTTCGGGTCGCGACCCGCCAAATCGAGTTTCAGGCCTTGTCCCTAAATTGACTGTCATTGAGACTTCCAAAAATTTAAACATGTTTCGTAAAATTTAGTTTTTTGGGGCTCAATCTAATCGGTGGATTCGAACACCAGCAACGCGGTTCAGAGAGGCAAAGCACACTCTCCTGTTTGACGACCTGGTCGAATCAAGCATTGAAATCTTTAATTCAAAGATCAAATGTAACGAACACGCCTTAATTTAACGCACACGATCCTTAATTAAACAATTTCAAGCAGCTTGAGAAATTACAAGTGCACCATCATCAGTACTACATAATAAGTCACGTCGTGTTTTTGTTTATTTATTTATTTATTCATTTATTTATTTATTTATTTATTTACAACTATATTTATATCTTACCTGTCACACTTTATGGGAATAAGATAGGAGAAAATTCAGGTGCCGAAGACGGTATGTTGGATACGGGGGTCGCACTTGGGCGTTCCAGCTGAGGGACCTGAGCCTGCCTGCATGATCGTGTTTGGACATGTTCATTGTTCTGAGTTCCTACGGGAGATATCACTTACCTACTCCTCATAATATATGTATCCAATTTTTTTAGACAGAATGCTGAATTTTCAATAAGGAAGCCTTCTGAACGATAATGAGCACAGGAGACAGCGGGAGTTTTCCTGAAGGGCTAACTTACTGCCGTCATTTACAATGACGGCTCAGGACACTAGTCTACAATATAATAAAGACCGATGCGTATTTATCTGTTTGTTTATCCATTTTGTGTCACGCTTTAACAAAACAGATGAGCGGAAATTAGACCAGGTTGGAGGCTCTGGTCATCCTCTCAAGCTCCATTGAAAACCGATAGATAGAAAATATATATAGGCCGGGTTGCAGAAGATGGCAAACGTATTTTAATTGGGGACAGTTCAACTTCAAAAATGAAGATATCGCAAGCTTAGTCTAATTCGTGCGAGTATTACCTTCTTTGTACATCGAAGCTATGGCAAAGTATCGGGCGGCCTCAAGTCTAACTGCACTTCTTGCATTGCCGAAGTTGAAATTTCAGCATTGAAGGTATCTGAAGCTTCAATTGGCGCTCTCATGCATCTTGATTCGCAGTTTCTTCCCACAGATGATTTCGTTGCCTCAGCTATTCTTCCCACTTTGATGCAATTGTCGACGAAACTTCTTTCAATAACCAAAAGACTATCGGACAAATATAACACTGCAGGGTATCCATGATACCAAATCGAAATCAATTCTTTTCAGTGTTGCTGAACTGACTGCAAAAGTAATGAATTATTTTAATGTCAGAAAATAAGCATCTTGATGCTAAGTAATTAGGGTAATTAGGATGCCGTGAACTCTCATCTGAATGATCTTTAAAGTAGGTAATTGTATGAAGGAAAGCATGGTTAATGAAGAAGGATCAAGACAAATTATTCGCTGTCATTTTATGACAGCGCGGGCACACTAGTACATGTGAAGAAACTGCAGACGCTGACGACCTTGAACTCGACAATATCGCCGGAATCTTCCTCTCTATAGGTGCGACAACTTCTCAAAGCATTTAAGCGAGTCTATATATGACAGTACGAGGTAGCCTAGATACGCGTGCTGCACGCAACGCCATACAATTAAGAAGCTGTACTGTACCAAAGCACTAACTTTTCTGTCCAATAAATGTCTTCTTTTGTTCCCGGCTTCCGGTGGGTGAAATTTACGCCCTGCATTGGCCATAAAAAAATCTAAGTAAATTATTCTAAACTTAAAACTCGTGATGATAAAACGGCCTCACACAAACAAACACTAACTCACCCTAATTTATTTTTTGCAATATTTCTCGCTGATTTACTTGGGAAAGACATAATTTCTAATACAATACTCGGCAGTATACATCTGACGTGAATAGATAGTAATGACGTAAGATGCTGATTAAAATGTCGATATATAATAGATTTTTATAGCCGGTACTGACATAGAACTCATAGAGGGAGAATATAAATAATCTTCCGGGTCCAAGTCCGGTTTGCAGTAATAACTATCATGCTAATAATAGGAGTCACAGGCGCATTGCACTTACCAACATACGTTCATTATGATGTTAAATATACGTACGTCCAAGGAAAATAGATCAGTTTTAAATAATAAAGAGCATATCTATAGATAACAGCTATCCTGTTTCAACTACATATAGAGAATTAGGAATCTGTTCTGTACATAGAAGCCAAGCTGACAAGTATAGCAGACACTGGAGCAATGGGTACGATAAAATGAAGGAACTGATTTAAACCTATATATTAAAATGCAAGAAGTAATAAATACAGATAAATACACAGTGCAATGGTACTAACTTATATAACTCTTCCTGGCACAACTTACTATACTATAAGGCGAATAAGGAATTAGAAAGGATATACTTTATATATAACATCTTACAATAATCCAAAGATTTATGAAAGTAAGCACCTCCTGTCGACAGCCTCACGGCAGGGGTAATTGCTGCTACTACTGCTGCTGCTGCAACAAATGCTACAACAAGTACTGCTCTTGCTGCAACAAGTGCTGCAAATGATGGTCCTACGGCAACAAATACTGCTCTTACTGCAGCAAGTACAGCAGTTTTTTACGACCAACATCAACAAAGTGTCTGACCTTATTACCCGTTCAACTTTAAATCGACACGGTGAAAACCATAAATTTTTAACTTTGACCTTCCGATATTCGAACGACTTAATACTCGTGATGGGAAAGTAGGAAAATTTCTGGGGTTGTTAGTTTAGTGTATTTCCGCTATACGGAATTGTTCAGAGGCATAAAAAATGCCCATAATGAACCGTTAGCGCTATACGATAATTTGCTTGGCGTAGTTTTTCCTTTGCTGATATTTTACCATTCACGTTCTGATAAAAACGGACGAAATGTCATTGGCGATTCAAAGATGCCAGCTAAACTATTTGGACACTTCAGAGGTGAATACTTTACAATGTACATGTCTTGTTATAGCTCGAGGATTATCTGCCAAGATGCACAGTTTTTACCGTGTTTGTGTCCGTTCAGACTTGGTGGTGCTGCATTGACTTTCGTTCATCTGTTGTACAGAACTTCGTTCGCAGTCCGGGTTTGGTGGATCGCGGGCTAGGGGGGTTTCGACGCGCTCACATCGTAGGTTCTGGTTTTACCAAATTTGAAACCGAAGCGTTGAAAACGTATCACCACCACTTAGCAGTATCAAGGATACTGGATTTCACAGTCTTACCACACCAAAGCTTTATTGGCTTTGAGCTCACAATGCGTAAATTGAGAAAGAGATCAACGAAGAAAAAAAAGCGTAAGCTATTCTTCAAAGAAGAACGGCGAACAGGAACAAAAAATGGTTCATTTAACTTATTATTTTTAATATTTTATGCTGTCGAAAAGGCAGACTGGGATTACTATTACATAATCATACTTTTCCTGTCACGCTGCGTAAGGATAAGAGAACGACAGGGGACTATTCGAGCCTCGATATAACGCCCACGGTAGCAGCAGACTTGCGTGCTGAAGTCACGCGCCAGTGTAGCTCGGTTCGATGCCACGCCAGGCACGCGAGCTCTTTGTGGTGCTGACTGCACTGACTCAACAGGAATACGTATGCACAGCTGCCGTGGGGCCCTTACCTTCCTCAGGGATGAAGAGGGTAGGAGGAACACGGGTCGTTGCACCTTCCGACGATGACGTCATATTTCTTAACGACCCGTGGTCGACTGCAGCCGTATTTACTCTTCTAGAGCTACTTGGCCTATATTTACAGTACGAACCAGTGCATGTGGGATTCCCAGGTGGGGTGCGGTCAACTTGGTTTTACCTTTACCCATAGTAATTAGCAGAAAGAGAAAAAAAAGTGGCTTCAGTCTACGGCAGATGCTACCCCACTATAAAAATTAAATTTACAGGGTTACATTTCGTACGATCAATTTTCTTCTGAGAAGAAAACGGGGATTTCGTTGATGAAATTTTTTTCTCCCGTCATTTTATGACGGCGCGGGCAACTAATCTGTCTAATCACACTATATAATAAAACACAGCTCGTTGGTTGCTTTCTTGTTTACTTGGATGCTTGGTCTAGGCGTCTGGAGAAGACGATGCATTGGGAGAGTCATTAACTCACAGGCAAAAAGGCTGTTACATTACCAGTTTTCCTCCACTTAAGTTTTGGATATGTCTGAAGTACCTCTTAGAGGTAGCCCAGATACTTAATTTTACTTGCTACCACAAGCAAAATTCTTTTCCTCTAAACCTCATGATCCAGAAATTGGGTCGGCCAGTATATGAGAAAAGAAAGATATACTTCAAAACAAATCCACAAAGCAAAATGAAGAAAATGGGGGTTTTCATTGAAGCAATAATTTTCTGTCGTTAACTCATTATGATGAGTGCTCCTTTGGTGCAATATAAAATGTATACTAGAGCACCCGACTGCAGGACACGCAATAAGAAAGAAATTGCAGTAGTGACATTCCGTAGTGTTCGCTGAAGTGGCCAATACTCCGTTATGACTGAAAACCTGTATTGCAGATACGGTCTCAGGCATAGCTAAGATACACTTCGAAGTGCAGGCAAGTGGTGTGTCAGCCGTGAGAAGTAAATGCCTGGAGTAGGCATTTTCA
Source organism: Parhyale hawaiensis (assembly GCA_001587735.2). Classification (NCBI taxonomy): domain Eukaryota; kingdom Metazoa; phylum Arthropoda; class Malacostraca; order Amphipoda; family Hyalidae; genus Parhyale; species Parhyale hawaiensis. The sequence goes on from LQNS02000136.1 coordinate 2,256,759, forward strand.
AAATATTTCTGGATACATAAAAACTTTAGCAGATTAAAAGTGTTTACTGTTACAATCATATCTTATCCGTCATAACAATGTTGGATTATGTTAGTATTGTGTCAGAGAAGAAATTTTTTACTATTAATATAATTTTTTTTGCAGCAAACACTGCCTGCTCGGGACGACACGGCGCCAGAGGCTACACCGAATCTGTCCAGTCCCGACAAAAGAATTTTTGGCTTTTCAACTTTTACATTTTGACTTTCGAAGCGCAGCTCTTGTAAGCTGCGCTCGAAGAAAATTTGGCCTGATTTAATGCTGGACAGTTTTGCTTGATGGACAAGGGGGACACGAAATAAATAAGTAAATGAACAGGTGGCGCTCGTTTTTGCGATTCTACTCTGAAGAACATCTCTCTTTTTTGGTTGGTTTTCTACTTCATTTGCGCATCATAAGCTCATAGCAAATAAAGCTTTGCCGTGGGAAGGAAGGGAAATATTTAGTACCCACGCTACCCCTTACAGGCGCGTCAGATGTCCTCGAATGCTTCGGCCCTTTTGCTATATGTTTCTCTAATTATTGAAAAGCTAATAAGAGCTAATATCACCTCAGATCATAACTAAGACAAAACGCATATTAGCCCTCTAAGTATGAAGGCAGAGATACCAGTCACCCAACGAACAGTGTACTAATACACAGCAGAAAATGTATAATTTAGTCATTACTCGAACTTTTCGTAGCTTGAACTGGCTCCAAGAGCGAATCAAACAATGAGGGGCCACTATAGCAAACACCGAGCTAATGAACAAATTGCATTGTCAAGCAGAAAAAGCGGGTCTACTTCAGGAAGTTGCAGGATATACACTGCAAATGGAATCAGAGAGTGTGGTCAGTTTGCCTCTCATAACACGTTACGGCTTTTGTGCGTCATTCCACTTCGTAGGAATTGTACAATTGGTAGTATCCACAACAATAATATCTAAAAGTTTAACACCCACTAAAACTATTTTGTAACACATCTATGTGCAAGTGCTTTTCGTATAGAAACTGTTTTTAATTTGGAAATTGGAGTAGATAAAAATTTGCCTGTACAAAACCAGCTGCAGCCATGCACAAATAGGCAGTAAAATGCAAGTTTTCCTGTCCAGTTCAAGTTTTCGTTTATCAACTAAATCCATCAATAACTTATTTCATCAATAACTAATTTCATCGATGCAACAGACTATCCTAACGATGCACGACACTGGCAGTAATATTGTTAATAAAAAATGTAGTAAACGCTCCCAGTTGGCATGGCAACTCTACTCTAAATCAGATACCGGATACGCAGAGCTCTCAATATGACGTTGGCGTTCGATATGTCTGCAGTCAAGTAGGTTCCTTCTCCTATCTCTTATCCTAATTAC
>LQNS02000136.1:2280872-2303211 GCA_001587735.2 Parhyale hawaiensis
AGACGAGCACCACTCGGCAGATACGTCAACGTTGATTTCTGCCTTATGGCAAGAGAAGACGAGCACCACTCGGCAGATACGTCAACGTTGATTTCTGCCTTATGGCAAGAGAAGACGAGCACCATTCAGCAGGCAGGCAGGGCTCTTATTCGACACACGCAGGAAAATCACAGTGAAGTCCATCAGAGAAGCGCGTTGACGCTGCTAATACCAGCAGGGAGGCCGGTGCGTGAGATGGCAGACTTTAATAAGGCAGCCAGCCATGTCAGATACAGATCCGTGAGCGGCAGATTTCACAGCTGTGAAGCATGTACGACCGTAATTATGTGCACGTATATCAGAAACTGAGCTCCGCTTAATGTTCCCGGTACAGCTGGATGTACTTACACAGAGTATACATAAAAATAGTTTAAGTGAACATACATAGATGTCACCACATAATAATTCTTCTTGGCATGGTGTTTTAGTGACGCCGTGAGTTAGCGTTCGGTATTAGATAGGAGAAAAAAGTGCATTCCTAAGACAAGCATAGCAGGAACAACAGCGGTAAGTTTTAAGCGGCTTTTCACAAGCAATACATGAGAAGTCCGACCTGGAACGCATATGTTTTCACATTTCGTATACATGATACGGGTCACAGTACGGAATTGTCACAGGTTCAGATTGGTATGCAAGAACAGAAATAAGAATATGTATGTATGTACTTAGCGTAGTGTCCGATAGTAAGCAAACGGCACTATATAGACTCATAGTTGAGCTGAGTAATTAGACATACCAAAGTATATCGCATTATACATAGCGTATACTATATATTACCATGGATAATCGTAGGCCAGTATCAGCACAATATATATATATATATATATATGAAGAGGAATAAAGAGAGAAACAAATAAAGACAAAAGAAAAACAGATAAAAATTGTTAATTTTTCCTCGAATTATATCCTGTAACCATAATACGATCTATGTTATGAACGCGTTTTCTACGGTATAAAGCAATATATATAAAAATAACAAAATAAATCCTACAAACGACCTTCACGCCTCAAAGTATATCGACCAGCGTAAAGATAGTGACAAAACTTTTCTTATTCAACGATTTCCCAAGCTTTGTATTGTATTATATATATAGCCGAGTCACAGTAACGTAGCGTTAGTCGGGATAACGATAAGCTATGTTTTGAAAAACGACAGTCTGAAGCCAGAGCTTATTAACAATCACCCTTGTTTGTTGTAACTGGTGTTTTTTCTCATGTGTTATATTCATAAGTTCAACACATATCAATGTAAATGTACACCTACATGTACAAGTATACAACACTGTTCGGTGAAATAGAGGACACCATCATGGATAAAAATTTTACAAGATTTCGGCGACTTCTACGAAACTAAAAACCAGTTGAAGCTCGAGGAACGCTAAACATTGTAAAATATAATTAAATGCAGTATAATGCTCTACCGATGGTAAAATGACGGAGCTCTTCTCTTCAAATATTATAATTAAATTACACTAAACTGGCGACGTGGGAACGGAGAAATTTCATGAGGTTGACAAACCCCCACGCAACCAGCCCAGCGAGAAATTTATATGTTAAATCAAAGATAACCAAGCGGGTGCCCTGCACGCTTTGCGATTAAGGCACGACCATAGACCGCAACAGTACTTGACTCTTAGGTCTGACGCTGGCGGCCCAAAGTCGGTAACAGAAAAATGGGATTTTCTCAAGAGCTATTCCTTCCCATAAAAAAAAATTCCAAGGTACCCAACATTTTTCTTGCGGAGAAGGTATCTTGGATACGGCGGAAACGCACTTGGGTGCTTGCCTGCATGACCGTGACTGGACATGTTCATAATAGCTCTTGAGAAAATCCCATTTTTCACATTTTGGCCGCCAGCTTCAGAGGCCACTTGGACCTAAGAGTCAAGTACTGTTGCGGTCTATGACACGACCATTGCCATAAACCAAGGAAGACTGTCGTTTCCGACGGTGGAGTACACCAATATATATGTATATTACTCATTCACTAATATACAGACCGCTCTTTATTGATCAGTTTATTTGTTTAGTTGCCTATTTTCTGGCACGCTTGCCGCGTTGCATAGAATAGGTCGTTCTTATAACCATTCTATTCGTTTGTATCATGGATACGCAGGTAATGAGAGGGGGCATAAGAGCTGGAGATCACACTGGCAGGTGTAATGCAACTTGTACAGCACAATTAGAAGCTTGAACAATGAGGTACTACCAATACTTTTTTGCCGTTATGTTTGACAGACCGGCGTAGGAATTTGTTACTACCCTGCAAGAAATTCCAGGCATTTATTCGATGTCTATTAGTCATAGTGAGAAAGTTTAAGCCTCCGTTTCCGAGGAGAACGATGTCACACAAGAAAGAGCAAGGGACATATAGTATGTCAATAGAAACGGGGAACCCATGCACGACGGTGTTCCCACACAGGATCAACGCGCATGGGAACAGCAAGTCGTGAAAGAAGAGGAATAACAGAATAAAGCATGAGCAAGTAGGAGTATGAAATAGGGAAGGAAGCAAAGTGGGCACGAAAGACACACATCCCGAAGGCCTAGCTAATGGCTGAGGTAACCAACACGAGCCCCCTGGGGTTGCCAGGCCCCAAAACATATAGGATGGGAGAACCTAAACTAACCCTATGGCCCATCCTATACCCCCTGAGGGGCGATCTCTATAAGGCGACATCAGATAATATCAGGTATTCGCCAATAGTTTTCCAATTGATCAGGTGTCCACATTCTGCTACGACCCACGAAGGTGAACGCAATATATGTCGGCAGTGTGTATGCACGATACGTGCGCTACTGAATAAATTCGGTAATACGACAGGGTTTGATTTCTTTTAATAAATCAACTGCAAAATAATTAAGCACATAAACTGGAAGGGGGAATGCTACTTTTCCCATTTGCTGTATTCGCACCGATCCTTGAAAACATGTATTTTCGGAAAATGAATTACATAAAAGGGTATCAGAATACAATACACTGCAGTAAGACGTGTAGTGGTGTTGCTGCCGTTGAACAGTTTAGTCTTACTTATACCAACCAGGTGGTGTTATTTTGCTACCAAGAAACTTTGCCCTTTTGACTTACTTCAAGAAAAACAGCGTGGAACAAACAGGGCTCACTCTGTAGTAGCTACCAACAAATAACAGTTGATACCAAGTAATTCTTATACGACACACTTTTCTTGAGATTTAGGAACAGTCACTTATACCTCCTGATATAGACTTTTCCTTTCATGCAAGCTGCTTTCAGTTTTAACTGCTGCATATGCGCTACAGTGCTCATTAAAAAAAAACTAGTCCGCCAAAGTTTAAAATCCTTGTAGACGAAGTGGTCCAACTCGAGTATTTACAAAGTTTACCTAACTAAAGAAGGCAAAGAGCGAAAGTATAATTTTCATGAGTACATATTTGCATCACAACTATCTTGAGAGCAGCTGCAGCTGTGCGTGTGCTCAAATGCTGGTTCACGGTTTATTCAACAAAGAAGAAGTACAAATAAATATTTAGCTAATAACAGGTATGAATTTAGGACAGCACGACAGCTTTATTTATATAAGTTCAGTAATAATGTTTGTCAACTAGACAACAATCTTGACTGAATACTAGAGTGCGTCATGGCTACCTCTTACAAACACAATGTGTATATCTGTTTGCCTTGGGTAATTATTCTCACAAGTGGTATATTGGCAATCTCTCCAGCTAAACATATATTGACAGAAATTACGAGAACATCTGTCCTAGATAATGCTTTTGTCCTTGCTGTATAGTTTGCTAAAGTCCAAAGTCAAGTGCACAAGTGATCTGCGTTCAATAACTTTATGTTTGTGATAGAGATCATACTCGAAATAAGGATGAGCTGCAGGAGCAAGCAATTTCAAAAGAAGAATATCCTAATCATATATTAGTTTTTTTTTTAAGCGAAGGGTGCTAATTAGCTCTCAGAGAGGTTCGCGATGACTTTTCACCTACTGTATATTTCAGTAATAGTTCGTACAAATTCACCCGCATTATGTTTTCATCCTGGATGACCGAGAGAGAAGTTATCAAGATAGGTTTATTAGAACGGGTCATAAACTGTCTAATGACCCACAAATGCAAACGTACCGATTCCAGGCTACACATACACAGTTAAGCAGAAGCTTAGCTACCTGTAGCAAGCAATATATTTGCGAAATAACTCTTACTTGATCAAGACATCGGCAATGTTGTTCTGACCAGAAAAGTGGTACTTACGACACAGTTCTCATCCTGCTCAACATTCAAGCAGCACAATTGCCTAGAAGTGCATATAACCATAGTGCTACAGGATCCCAACTCGATCTACAGACAAGCTGTAGAAATGTTGACAGAACAAGCAAGACGACAATCATCAATAATGCGTTCAAAATCGATGTCAAATTGGGAATCTTTCTATCTGGCAAGAAATCCTACACGTAGCAGTAGGCATACTTACTGTTAGCGAGTCCTAGTCATTTACGCTACAACTCACGCACCGCTATACGTCAATAAGTGTGCTGCCGACGCCAACGAAGATATGGCCTAAAGATTGGTAGCATCCGGGGTAAATCGTTTTCCTACTATTAATTAACCTTCTATATACCACCCCTCCTGGGTTTCACTCTTCAAAAAGAGCATATCTGATACGCCGACCATAGCGTATTACCTCAACTGATTAGGAACAATTAGGTTTTAGGGGGTGCTCGGCGGAGCGATCTGACACATGCAGAACACGGGAGTTATCTGCACGAACAAGGCGCTCGTGGGAGACTTTCATGGATACTGCATGTTCGCAGATGTTGTTCATAGATACTGGTCATGGATACTGTTCATAAACACTGGTCATGGATATTGTTCATCACCCCTGTTCATGAATGCTGTTTAATCTCAAGCGTAATAGATTTGCTCGCTTTGATGGTGGCAAGCTAACACGATTAGAGTAAACATGTCTGGGAATTCGTTCTTATGCGTTTAAACATCCACTTTGAATCGAGTTTTATGCGTTAGCTGCAAACTTATTACGCCTGAGACAGACAGTAACTCTATCCTACGGAGCAGGATTGAGTTTACGGCGTCTCAAGCGTGATCGATTTGTGAGTAAAATACCTGAAACTCGATCCAAGGTAACAAATCGAGCGCTTATGATCAAGTGTTCGAAACATTAACGCTGATCAGATTATATTATATTCGACTGAATTGGTTGAATTAAATACGCGCCCAACACGAAAGTCTACTGAAAAAGTAATAAAGCAGAACAAATTATAAAACTTAAGAGAACTATCCATGATGATATGCCTGTACGTGACTGCAAGAATATGTTTTCTATTCCACAAAAATAGAGTCTACACCCACCAATTGATTATAATTATGACTGACTCTTATATAAAAAAGAGAAAATTTCCCGTAATCAAATTGTCAATGAACATTTTTAGGGAAAAAATAAACAGACAGGAAACTACAATTCTGCAAAGCAAGTAGGCATACGGGTAGGTGCAATTGTATTGTAGAGTATTTCACAGAGGCTTGGAGATCTTGGAGCAAAATACTTTAGGGTTTAGCTGTAACGTTCAAGGCTAAAATTTGTTATGGGCAATAATAATTTTTAGCATATTGAAAATATCAAGTAACAGCAAAAGTCACGTACAAAAAAAAAAAAAAAAACCTCCGAAATGAGAGATGCTCGAAATATGTGACTATAACGGGCTGCCAAGATTGCTAAATTGACTTTTTTTTTACTGATTCTGACACGAACTGAAGTGCTTGTAGGAAAAAGAATCCAGATCCGGCACCAGAAAAATGCCTATAGGTTGCGTTGCAAACTTTCATTGTCGGTGAACATTTTTTAACATAGGTATAAACTATATATGTCGAAACATATATTCATGAATAAATAATAAAAATTATAATGGGTTGCTTTTATGAACATAATGTTTTTTCAAGGGTGTGCTGTCTATGTTAAACATCAAAGCAAGCATGAACTATTAGCGAGTGACTACCACAGCTGGCTGGAGACTGCAACTCCAAGCAAGTAATGAGCCTTATTGTGTAGGTCCTCAGCAACCAAAACTGTGTCACGTACGGTACAACTTAAAATCGAATGCCTATATTGACATGTTAATCAGTTAAAAGACTATGGTTTTGAACAATGCAGGTGAAACTTTATCAGGTTTTATGCTTAATTAATTAAAAAAGAACTTGTTGGACCCGCTTTAGTTTTTCTGCATCTTAACATGTGATGTTCCTCAGTACAGTGGTGCCACCACTCCCGTTTTATGAAACGGGTAACTATCGGTGTTATATCTTCATAAACAAAAATTATGTAGACTCAAACAAAATTTTGGGCCGCCCCCAAAGCTAAAACCGTAAATTATCCTCTGGGGCGCCCAAAAATGTAGCAATATTTCAAATATAGACAGAGGTCGACACAGAAACACGATACAAATATAATAGAATAATAAGAGCAGTCATAGCCAAAGAACGCATCCGGCGTGCAGCGAAGCCATGCTTTCCATCAGACGAGTCTATTACCTGTAACTTCAAAACCGTCGATAAATTGTGCGGAGAATTAATTCTGGCGAAGAATGAGTTAAGGTGCGTCACTGATATATCGTAGAACGCATCGGTTCATAAGATACCAACCGCCCTGACCGGTTGAACTTTTGCGATCGTTTGTTCGCCATAGGAAAAATATGCTCCAATTCTGCCATATGTGTAGTAGGGAGACGGCGCACGCTAGCAAAGGTGGACTAACGTATATATACATTAGGCCTTTGTTCCGTATAGGTGGTATGTAGTTACAATAAGAAAAATGGTTTTCATTGCTATGAATTATCAAAAGCTTCGAAAATGTATGTAATGCACACTCAAAAATCCTGTTTCATGTTAGCATTTACATGAAGATCACTACTAAGTATGAAATACATACTTCAAAACCGTCGACAGTATAGCACTGAATGCAAAAGGTTAAGAGGCGGCCGCAAGCAGGCCACTGGCCCAACCTTCCCCTCAATTTAACGCTATATATTTCGACGGTGAGCATCTGTCCAAAGTAGTACTTTTGTACATAACTCACGTGCTTTGATTCCCCCTCTTCGAGATAAGTTATTCTGATAAACTTAAGCTCGTATTGAGCTTCAGTCAGAATCGTTTGATTCGCTATTTCGGATTAAGTTTCGAGCGTTAATTCTAAACAAGTTATACTGAAGGCAGACAAGAACTCGTACCTGCTGTTTGGTTAACTCAAACCTACGCAGGATTAAGTTCTCGGTCGTCTCAAAAGAATCGGTTTACGATTAACGCTTCAACTAGATCCACTTGTGTGAACTGATCATTATGACTGAAATGGTTACGAAGTTATAGCTAGTCCGACAAGACGATCTTGCTCAAGTTGGCGAATCTGATGAATCTGATACATGATGATATATCCCAACATCTATTAAACGTCTCTTGCAATAAGGGTTAAGACATGCTAGCGTTAGATCAAGCCTCCCAGGTTACTATATATGACGTTTCGGAAAGGAAAAGCAAGGAAGATGCAGTATGCCGAGAGAAACGTGAAGCACAATCACAAGGGTGCCTCCATTATGGATTAGCATGTATACGATGCTAAGGGTTAACACTATGTCAAGCAAGCCGTCCTACACGGCTCTTTTTCCTAGAGAAATCTACCATAGAAGAAATATTCCTTGTAGCAAAAACAAAACTCAAATTAAGTAGTACCCGATACATGGAAATACTACAAGGCTGTGTTATTTTGCTATGAGGGTTTTTATCCAATTGAATTCCTAGAGGCAAGACAGAGCCATGGTAGGGAGGCAGCACAGCCGGGGATAGGGTTAAAGTAGACCGTTGGGGCACCCTAATAAGACCGAGGCTCCAAGCGAACAGATGGTGCAGATATGATCGCAGGGAGGAGCAGGAGGAAATAGGTTTGTAACATAGGATATTGGCCGTCAATACGGCGATATGTTACAGGACAGGCGTGAACCTCGCTTGTGGGAGCACTCGAGCTCATCTACTCTGACAGAGATCAAGATAGTGGGAGCGGGCTACATACTAGTATGATCAACAGTTATACATTCTTACTGTGCTTGCTACAAAGAGATGCTAAATTGAAAAGAATGGGAAATAAATTTAAATACAGGTATTTACAGAAATGTTGTGTGAAAACTTAAGTTTTAAAATTAAATCTCTGCAGTTGAAATCAACCTTAGCTCTTCGACTGAAACTTAACTCTCTGAAATTATACTTAGTTACTTTGAAATTTTGAAATAGAACTTACGTTTATCGAAATTAGGCTTGAGCTCGTTGAAATCAAATTTCACTACTTTGATATGAAACTTCAATTCTCTGATACCCAATATCAACTCACTGAAGTTACACAAAATGAAATTCTAGCTCTTGAAAATTTAACGGCAGCTCCTTTCAATACAAACATTTACAAATTGTATATTCATGAAGAGCAGTTATGTTGGTTCTCAAAACTAAAACGAATCACTTGATGTCACTTTGACTTCCTAAACTGACACGTTACGTCTGTACGCGAAGACATCGAGGATAGTCCTCTACAGGGCGGTTGAAAAATGCTCCTGTAGGTCTAGCATTATGAAAGTAATAAAATATGATGACTGGCCCGATAAAGGGGTTGCAACACGGTAACGGGAGTTCGGCTTAACGAAGAATCAAACTGGTCTGTTATTGCAAATTCTTCTTAATACAGTTGGCGTCTTGGAACCTTCACCTGCTGTTTCTCACACAGAAATACTTGTATGAGGTAGGCATCACACATAGTACGATGCAAGTTGCAGTGACGGGTTCAGGTTAACTCTCATACTCGTAAGTAATGCGCTGTCGATTCATATAGGCAACTAGAGTCCTAGACTAGATATCTCGGTACCGTGAGTAGGGCGCGGTCAAGAATAAACTGTCACCCTTTCCCGGGTTACGGAGTCGGAAAGATAAAGTCTGACTCCGATTCATGGGTCTAGCAAGCTTCCGACTTCGACACCTTGGACCGTAAATGATCCGATTCCGATTTTTTCTTCACAAAATTATTCAATTTCCACATACTCTGACTTCGAGGACAAGCGAGTTTCCTACTCTGACTGTTGCTCCTCGATAAAGTTTCCTACTTTTACCGATTCCGGCTCAGCAGCCCTACCTTTTCCAGTAATAACTTTTCATTTCAGTAGTTGTCACGAATGACCTATAAGTGAAGAGTCATCTGTGGGCAGACCTCTACACTATAGCTCAGAAGCAAGATGAAGGCAAGACCAGCTACNCCGATTCCGGCTCAGCAGCCCTACCTTTTCCAGTAATAACTTTTCATTTCAGTAGTTGTCACGAATGACCTATAAGTGAAGAGTCATCTGTGGGCAGACCTCTACACTATAGCTCAGAAGCAAGATGAAGGCAAGACCAGCTACAAACGGTCCCCGTAACTTACAGTAATACAAATGACGAGGCAGAGCTGTGATCCGATGAGGTTCATAATTTCCAGAGGTACACCCATTCATTAGGTGGAATTTCTCACGATGGGGGAAAATGGGTCAGACAAAATTAAAAACAATGCCACTAATGGCGAGCTATTACGGTAAATGGCTGGGGAATATGCAAGAGGAAGCTAATTCCTATGTATCTTCAGGGCTCATGATGGGGTGCTATTAATTAATAGTACCCTTTAAATGGAACATAATTATATCATTATTAGAATATGACCAAGTTATTATCACGAGAATGGGGGCCACAATAAGTTCTTAACCTTTTGCCATCTACGAAAATCTCAACATCCGTAGGAATAGCATTACATGACACGTGACACAACGGTTTATTTGAACGGTGAAAGGCTGAAGAACTAACACGAGACGATCTATTTGTAGAAAATAGAATTCCAGAGAGATTATCTTGACGGAAAAATTCAGTAAACACAGTAGAAGAGAGTATCGGCCACCGCTCGCCTAAAATTTTCTAAATGGGATCTCTTGTGATTGTACGTCAAACGTCAAATAGCGGAGATTTTCGCCACATTTAGTTTGCCTAGGAAATATTTTGTGTATATGTATATTATTGTTTCAGTTGATTCACTTAATTAGAAATGGAACTTGGCACTTAATTCTAAACAAAATATTCGATCAGGGAGATGACGGTTTTGTAGTTTGATTATCGTAATAATTTTTAAGCAGGTTGACCTTAACCTAATATCAGGAGTTTTTAATTTTTAGTTATCAAAACCACATCTTTTCTTTCCTTCATAACTCTGTGACAGCATCTTCCCTGAGTAACTACTGCAAGTGTCCCATTCGGCTCGTGCAAGTGTCCGATTTAACCAGTGCAAGTGTCCGATTTAGCCAGTGCAAGTGTCCGATATAACCAGTGCAAGTGTCCGATTTAGCCAGTGCAAGTGTCCGATATAGCCAGTGCAAGTGTCCGATTTAGCCAGTGCAAGTGTCCGATTTAGCCAGTCCAAGTGTCTGATATAACCAGTGCAAGTGTCCGATTTAGCCAGTGCAAGTGTCCGATATAACCAGTGCAAGTGTCCGATATAACCAGTGCAAGTGTCCGATTTAGTCAGTGCAAGTGTCCGATTTAGCCAGTGCAAGTGTCCGATATAACCAGTGCAAGTGTCTGATTTAACCAGTGCAAGTGTCCGATTTAGTCAGTGCAAGTGTCAAATTTGGCCAGTGCACTATCCGATTTGGCTAGTGCACGTGTCCGATTTGGCTAGTGCAAGTATCCGATTTGGCTAGTGCAAGTATCCGATTTGGCTAGTGCAAGTATCCGATTTAGCCAGTGCAAGTGTCCGATTTGGCCAGAGCGAGTGTCCGATTTGGCCAGAGCGAGTGTCCGAGTTGGCCAGAGCAAGTGTCAGATTTGGCCAGAGCAAGTGTCCCATTTGGGCAGTACAAGTGTCCGATTTGGCCAGAGCAAGTGTCCAATTTGGCCAGAGCAAGTATCCGATTTGGCCAGCACAGGTGTCCGATTTGGCCTATGCAAGCATCAGACCTAGATAGTGCAAGTGTCCGAATCAGCGGGGGCCAAGTTCCGATCTAGACAGTGGAAGTTTACAATTTATTCACCGGAATAATTTAAATAGGATACATACGTTACATCCTGCAATTTGCTGTAAAATAACTGCCACACATTACGCCGTATAGCTACTAACAGAAATATGCTATTTTCGAATTATGTAAAAAATACAAGCAACAATGATAAGAAAATCCAGAATAATTTCTGATATCAGATCGGTATTCTTTCCGAAGTTATTATCGACTATTAGAAAATAAGCGAATTTGCCAGAAAATAGCGAACATCAGTTAACTGAGCCACGCGGCTATAGTCACAGTAGTGCTACAACGGTCAGCAGTTATCAGAAGCATGCAGCTGTAGGAGGTATTGCTGCGGACATTACACATGTGTGCGGCACACTGAATGCGCTACTCCGCTTCGCAAATGTGTACGATACTTTTAATAGCAGCAATAAAGAGGAACTTCTGCAGCAGACAATTGCTAGCATTGCGATGAATAAGGTTCAATTATTGGTAGTTCGCACGAATTAATAACACTGCTAACGCAAATTTACGTCCTTGTTATCAGATATTGTTGAAACAGTACCTGTTTCAGATCAATAAGCACAAGGTATTTTCTACAAAATTGTAATAATATGCAACAACACCTCTGGTTTTAAGCAACAAATGGACGAACATACTTAGCATGTTACTGAAAAACATATAACATGCAAAAATAAAATGTGGAGAAATTTCCACATCGTCACATCAAGTATAACGGAAGTTGTACCAATAACATTCACCGTATATTATTTCGCATACAGTAAATATTTGTTACGGAGTGTGTCATGCCATGTTGTATTAATTGTATAACTATGGTCTGGTCCTGCGAACCACAGGAGACGTAGCAAGAACAGGGAAAGCGTTTGAGAATCCATGGTGGTCCTTCTCTGGACCTTTCCTACACTCGCAAAACAAAACTGTCGTGTCGACTCTTTAATGAGTCCAGAATGATGAACATTTGGAATCCTAAATTTTCGTTAGCGACAAAATAAGGAAATGGGAAAAACTTAATATTATTAGATTAGATAGATAGCAGCAGACGGATCAATATGGCCAATCTCAGAATGCAGTCGTAAAAAAGAGAAAAAGAGGAAGGTCTGATACATAAAAAAAATTCAGGCCAATACATATGTCCATGTAAAGATAGAGTTTTACATTGTTCTCATTCTGTTGATTCGGCCTATAACTTTATAGACATCTTTTTTCCACCTTGAAGTAAACATTTACTCAAACAGCTACTCATCTGCCCGTATCAGATTTATCCCTCATTATATTTCTCTGTATTTCTTTATATTTCTGAATAAAGAAATTAAGGATTTCCAAATCTAAACAGCTAAAGAACCTTAGGTTCTAATAAATTTATGGAGGGGAAAAGGAATAATTTCTGGCCATTGCCGTAATGAACAGATGAACATTTGACAGTCGTTAAACAAGATTTGAAAGTTTAGGTCAGTATCAGAATAAGCTGGGCGAGAACATATGGAACCTCTGGAGTGTGTAAGACGGGGTGTTCTTTAGAATACTCTCAAACAGTAAGAAGGCGCGTAATATATACGGTAGCATAAGAAAAGATGGATAGTCCTTAAATTACGGAATCAGTAAGCCACATGCATTCCATGCATACGCAACAAAAGAAAAGAAAAGAAAAAAAAAAACCTCCACATTAGTCCTGTGAAATCCCTTTAAGTTTTCATTTGCGTATACCGATCCAAAACAAAAGACTGTTTCCAGACGTGAACCGTAGAGACTAGAGAGCACAATTTGACTGAAATGCCGTAGAAAAATGTGACCAATTAATAACTATAATTGGCTGAACTGAACATTTGGATTAATAGTGAAATAAATAAATAACAAATATTTACATTGTAGTGGGAAAACATAATGTATGCATGTACAGTCTATAACACTACGGTACTGTTTCCAAGACAAGTCAATTGAAACTTATGAGGTCCAGTGAACTTCATAAATGACGTCTCAGGTAATGATTTTACTACGGGAAGTCCATATTTTAGTTTGTAGGGTTAAGCTGCATATGTGCACAACTGACGCAACTGCAGCTGGTATATATTCTACATGGAATCACTCGTGAAGTGGGGTAAAGCTAAGGAATATAGTGCACACAGAAACTTAAATGTGGTCATAAATTCAGTAATATAATTCAGTGATGAAGATCGTATCTAATTGTAAACGTCATCGAATAAACAATGAGCAGTGTATAAACAGCTACAAGTCAATGATATATGTAGCAGTGGACATATTAACTACTAACACAACAAAAGGAATCAACCGGGGACACATATCTACTAGCGCAACTAAAGGAATACGCCGTGGTTATATATCATCTACTAACACAGTCCAAGGAATGAGCCAAGGACAAAGCATCAAGGCACTAACACAACTCAGAGAAAAAGCCGTGGTCACAGCACTCAATATTAGAACTCAACAAGTTGCTAGTTTCAAATTATGTCAAAGTAGCTGATGAGCAGTCAGAGGCTGCAACTCCAGCTGACAAGAACAGCTATTGCACCAATGACGTCCAGCAACTGCTGACTACCACACGTCTGGACGAGAGCTGCCATGGCTGTGGTATCCAGTAAGATACAGTTAAAGTTGCTCATGGGCAGGCATAGACAATAACTCCATTTGAAAAATGTATCCATATTACCATTGAAGAGATAACACTGACTATACCACCTTTCCAGAAAGAGGAATACATCCAGGAATGCGGCTGATGTTACCAATGCGATACAAACTCAAAGTCTCGCATGAGCAAACTTAGGCAGCAAATCCAGCTAAACAAGGGATCCATATTGCCATGGAAACTAAGCAGCAGTCGACAGCTACATTTCTGGACAAAAGTATCTATCAGTATACGGTTGATAACTCAATGACGTTGGCAGTGTGAGATAAAGTCAAAGTTGCACTTGCGCAGGCAGACAGGCAGCAGCTGAAGCTGTCCGGCCGCGTGGTACGTCAGGCGAGCACTACACAGCCGTCACGATTCCTAACAGTCAATCTTCCGAGCCTGGAGAGCTCGAGACCCAAACTTTTACCGACCAATTAGCTCTTAATTGCCAATAAGACGGGCATGGGAGCAGCAATTTCTTACGCTTTTAACTGGAAGTACGAAAATTCCTCAGCCGTCGATAGAAGTCGACGGGATGGTTCCATGTAGATTTGGGAACAGCGGCCAAATTTAGAAGCCAGGAACATTCCTGAAACTTTAACTAGATAAAAAGACGAGATGATGTTGACAAAAGTGTTATAAATTATCTAACTAATGCAAGCATACTTGTTATGTGAATTGACAGCTCATGGCGTCAGCATCACAAAATGGAAAAGATCTAACGTAGACGTTTTAAAAGTAAATTGCAGGACGAAAGATAAGAAAACCGATGAATTCCATCACTTCGGTACAGCAACGAACTGAAACGCGTTTGATGAAGTACTGAGAATTCAGTGATAGAGAGGCAATACGTCACAATGTATTCAACCGTGTTGGAGCATACAACAATCATTGCTAACTTCATGTCGATAAGTAAGTACAGTAGAGCTGACCAAATCCTATTAATCTTCGTCTCTTAGAGAAATAGAACGGCAAAAGTCACATCTGAACCCTATTCATACCAGGCTGTGTTATTTTGCTACCAAGGTTCTCTGTTCTATTGTATTCCTACAGGAAAAACTCATCGGTGGCAGTGGGCCCGCATAACCTATTACAGTTAGGGTTAACTGCGGTTTGCTGTATACGAGTAACAGATAAAAATACAAAGGAGTTACTACTCTGAAGATACCGCGTGACAAATTGGAATAATAGTGCAATAAAATAATGAAATCCACAATATCTGGTGCACGCCGGACAAAGAGCCCTGGATGTGAGAGCGCGCACCCACGCGCGTCTCAACAGACACACGCGCAGCTTCACACACCCACCAATTTACTAATTGATACTTCAAACGCAGCCAATCGAGCAATGAAAGGCTGCGTGGTCTGTCATTTGCAGCGATCAGATCATTGGGTCTCTCCAAAAAAGCGCTTTTCCTTATGTTAATGCAAACGCCCTACAGACCTAAACGCTTCACGATGTTGTGGCGGCGGTCGTGGAGGCGGCATCGGTCTGATTTCATTAGTAGACCAATTGTTGCGTCTCACTCAGATGAAGAAGTAAGGGTCTGGCCAGTGTCGGCGGCAAATGGCTGAGAAACTGTTCGGACTTTTTGAGACAGAAAATTAAGAAGAAAGTTTATAGTTTTGATCTATAAGATGCAAGGTTGAATTGAAACGCAGTATGCATATATACGATTGCATTAAAACAGTGTTGTTTGCTATTTAGTTGATAAAAACAGGTATTATATACAGAAATACTAAGCTCTAATGCATCCATTCCAATATGGAAACTTGGGAGTACATACATAGCTAATTTGCATGTTTCTCCTTGTTTTGAGAAGCTTAAAACACGTATAGAAATAGAACAAAATATCAATTGTATGCAGTCAGAAATACCGGTGGATAAAATTACAGCAAGAAAAGCAGAACACGTAGAAGTATACAGTACAGCGCACTAAATTTTGATGGTTCGTTAGTCCAATCTTTACATTGCTTAATCCTAAAATACAATGCACAATTACTATGAAATATGTAACCCGGAGTCATGTGCATGATTACTTCTATAGATAATATGATATCCGATGGTATAAATTATAATTCATAAATAACTTAATCATCTCTAACTTTTCGAACGCCCGTTACTATTTTGCATATTTTTCCGATAGCCTTGATCAGGCCAGTTAGTTGACTTAACAATTGGCTAGTGTATGATGCGTTGTATAAAATTAATTTTAAAGAAGCGATATATTGTAAAGTGATGCAGACCAGTGAGCTTCCGGCACTAAAAGATACTATTCACTTCCCTGCAATTTATGATTTAAATTTCTCGTGGAATTTTTACCTCCCTCCATAGGAAAGTTGCACAGCAATTTAAACTTATAGGCCGGCCAAGAGCCCAGCTATATAGGGAATTAACTAACACAAATGACACCAGGTCCACACTGCAGTCTTTTGCTCTCCNTTATGATCTACATTTCTCGTGGAATTTTTACCTCCCTCCATAGGAAAGTTGCACAGCAATTTAAACTTATAGGCCGGCCAAGAGCCCAGCTATATAGGGAATTAACTAACACAAATGACACCAGGTCCACACTGCAGTCTTTTACTCTCCGTACGCAGGACAAAACGTCCGACTATTTTGTTACTTCTTTGTAAACAAAAGTGCACAGACTTCCGAGGCCTAATTCAATTCACCGCACATTTGAAGAGCTCAAACTTTACACTGGTGACACTTACTGAACCAACTAAACAGCCGGCCAACATTTCAACAAATCTTTTCGTAAACACCCAGAAGTCATCAGTTGCGTGGGCAACAAAACGTTTGAGCACTTAGTACTCGTGCAGCATGAAACAAAAGAATAGAGGATGAACCCATCTATAATGCTGTATTTGTCAGTAATTTCACTTCAAGTCAATCGCTTACGGCCCAATAACAAGCTGCAAGACTTCTATTGTTGATCAAACACACAGTCGCTTAACCAACCACAAGCCATTAACATTAGCCAGAAAACCTGTTTTGTTCATGAATCTCCCACAAGGCGCTCATACCTGCCATCAAGCATGCAGGTTGACAAGAGCATGGGAGCTGTTGCACATAGGAGGAAGTCGGCTTTCCCACCCTAATACGAGTCGTTAGACCTTTTCCTTAGCGCGGAAATAAGGCTGTCTTCGGCTCTGTTATAACGTCGTCACTGCGGCACAAAGTCAGTTATATTAACAAAGGCAGAGCGCCTGTCTACCGCAATTGAGGCGGTGATTAATCATTTTCGCAAGCAAGGCTTCACTGATCCGCACGAATTAAAGAAGAAACATACGACAAGAGCGGCGTAATTTTAGAGGCAATCTTGTTGACAGTTTGATGACGCAAACCGTCGCTCGATTGCATACCAGCCTTCCAACCGGCCAACTTCAACTATTTGGCAATCAAAGCAATCGAATGAAAGAGCAGCAAAAAGCGCAGTTTACCATCAAGATAAGCGATATAATGCACTTAATGCCAGTATACGTGATTGTGACAAACGTCGAGACGACCGACAAGTTTATCCTCATCGTGGTGGTTAAGTGCAAAAATTCCAGCGATCGAGAGTAGGCTGCAATTATAGCTTCCTTCCGCAGTGGCTCCATTCCACACAATCAGCTATGTCAGAAAACCTTTGCCACTGTTTCAGTTCTCATACTAACGACTGGAAAGGAAGTAATGCATAATGCCTGCACGCGTTTCGTAATAAGAATGAGTGCTTCATCATCGGGCTCTGGACAAGCTTATAAAATATCCAACAAATCTACGGGGCGAGTAAGGAACGAGTAAATAAAAATAAATAAACGAAAAACGACAGCCCCATACTGGACACTGTTTTTCTAGTTTTTTAGGATAGAAAAAATGGAATTCGAACAGAATGTTAGAAAAAATCAGAATTATTGGTGTTTTCTTGTATTTTTTATAGCAATGAATACCTTGTTAGATGTTCACAATGGAAGTTTCAAAGTCAAACGTGAGCCAGCGTACTCGCCACAATTGCATGACAATATTTTCTTCAGCACTCTAACTTTGCACAGCATCGTGGCAAGTGAGAAATGCTGCTTTCAAGTAAGCACAGTCTGTCTCTGAGTATGACTGTATCACCGCAGAATCCAAAAGTGGCAAGTTTCTAAGTTTCATAGAATTACTTTTTCGTTACATTTCAACTGCAACCGAATATCGCGTATGAGATAAAGCAATCGCCGAATTCGTAAGTATTAACCAGCGATTTATTTTCAACTATTACCATTACGGTTGCCGAAAATTTCACTCTCGCGCAACGAAACCGTCGGTGGAACATCGAGACTGGCTGAGCAAAACCGAGAAATTCCTGCTGAATTCGTAAATAATTCGACGCGTAAGTTTAGCAAAGCTGTAATTGCTGGCAAGCGCCTCACGACCCAAACTGGGAGCCTGGAACTGCTCTCAGGTGAACTGGAGCCGCCAGGGCGAGATGGTGATGTTGCGTGAGATAGACACATCGACATGGGGGCCTCAGTCAGGCAGTGCGGGGCAGTACTTGCACCTCTGACTGTACAGCTTGGGCTTTCAGGCTCAGTCTAATGGAATGCAACCAAGTAGTTTTTTGAAGAGAGAAGTGGTAAAAATTATCAATGTCAACAACTGGAGCTCTGACTGCACAGCTCGTGCTCTACGGCTAACTCCTTGAATATAACAAAATAAACTCTTGCGACGAGAGATGGAAAACGTTCATTTATATCAACAACTACTGCGCTGACGGTACCTACAGCGAGCTATAGCTGTAAGACTCATTTGTTGAGTGTAACGGAGCAGAGCTTTGCGACGAGCAGTGCTTTAAATTGAGAGTCTTACCTATAGGAGCCTTATGGGTATGGGTATCAACTGGAGTCTTCGTGGAAACTCACAGTCCGTAACATGGTACAGTCTCACGCGACAGTAGTACAGGCACTGACTGTACAGACATTGTGCGCGGCTGCAGACATACAAGTAGAGCCCAACACCATTGCCTAAACAGCCTCGCTTACGCTTCACTTCAGTGGGTTTAACTACGGCTATGTTGACAAGGCAGCCTGTGATTTTACCTAAAGATTAGTCTTTTATAATAAAAAGTAAATTTATAAAATAAGTGACGGCAAAAATCGTCAGCATCTACAATATCAGCTCTGACAGCACTGCTGGCGCTCGACAGTTTATTTAGTGAATGCAATATGCGGAGTAATTAAGGTCGCACAGCAAGCGCTGGTAAAACTTTCTACTAATTATTTCTTCAGGATAATACACCGTACTTCTCTCAACATCAAATGAAACGTTGACTGCGAAGATATTACGTTCCAAAATTAATAAGTTGATAACAAAGTACATAAAGTTTAACAGCGAACGATAGTAAAAATTTGTATTGACAACTTTGCAGTCACGATAGAAGCATTCGCATCTGAATATCACATTGAAATTTAACTGGTAGAACAGCATGTGCTCTAAAGTCCTCGTTCAATACAATGCGAATTACGTTGTGATAAAACAAACGGTAAAAAGTCACAGCGACAGTTTCATAACTATCATGACAGAAGAACTTGAAATGTATTCCCTGGATCGGCCGTAAAGGTAGTTGAGATACATCGGCATCAAACACTGTCAGTATTGATAACAAGTTAGCCTCAATATTTTTTCGTTTCCCAAAAACAACTATCAGAATTTGGGACATCAACGCAAGAACTAACCAGGATCGAAATCTGCAATGTTTAATTTTCAATATCAAAACCTAACTTAATCACCAATATCATCTACATATCTGTGGACGTAGTAGCAATGGTAAGGATGCTACAGCCAATTACGACTGTACTTCTCAGCTGAAAAATCAAAGCCTTTGGATCTTCTTTTTTTTCATTCTTTTGTTTTCTTCACGTGCTGGGCTGGTTGCGTGGGGTTTTTTTAACCTCATGGAGTTTCTCCGTTCCCACGTCGCCAGTCTGGTGTGATTTAATAATAATAAAGTTACAAAATTTTTCAGCTGGCAGTCTCCGAGATAATGCACGGGACTTCTCGATGCGCAAGTGTGTTTACCCTGGCAGTAAGAGGAACTGAAGCGACATGAGCAGGAGCTGAAGCAAAAAGGGAAGTAACCGAAGTAGCGCTGATGGTAACTGAAACGAAATTAGTAGTAGCTGAAACGATAGCGCAGGCAAAATTGGCAGTAAGTGATACGAAGCTGACAGTAATGGAAATGGCATTGAAGGCAGCGCAAGTAAAATTGACAGTATAGAGTATATCTGAAGTGTAATCGGAGGTGTGAAACGAAAAATAGACAGTAACTGAAGTGATGCGATAGCAGCTGAGGCGATGTAGACAGGAACTTCAAGAAGTTGCATTAGTCATTACTTCGAAGGAACTTATTCGGTAGTCCTTATGAGTTCATTACCACTACCTGCGCCATTCCACGTCATTTCCCTGCAGTGCTTAGTTCAGCAAAGAAATTTGTATCCTAAGGAATGAAAAAGTATTTGAAACTCTTCCATGGCCTGCACACAGTACCTATATCCTAGTGTATGTTGTATAAATAAATACTTGAAAGTCTTCCATAATCCACAAACTTTCATCCCATTGAATGAAATAGTCAGCCTAGACAACTTGTACTCTGAGGAATGAAAAGTGCCAGGAACTCTTCGATAGCCCACGCAAACACTTCGGCCGACCTTTAAAGCCAGCAAAGATCCTAAAAGTAGAGACTGAAAAACAAGCTAAGTAGTTTAGCTTTACGATCCGCGTGGAAGTGTCACGTCATCATGACGAGCACTCAAGCAAGGGTTACGCCCTTTCAACACCGCAATGCAACCCTCTGGCCACTGTTGAATACAACAAGCTAGGGCTTTTATTTTCAACTTAATACCCTTCAGCGTACTGCGGCGACACTGATACCTATACGAGGCACAGGCGATCCCACTCAGATTCAATTAAGCGGAGAATAAAAAACGGAAATATTGATCAGTGTAGGTGCTATATTCGCTGGGCGACAGCCGGAGAGGTGCATACATCGGAGCAGCACAGGTACGATGTGGCCGGTCGGAGGTACGTATAATTGCCCCGATCAATATTATGAGCGCGCCTGTACTCGATACTGAACCCTGCAGCTGCTGCTGGTGATGGTACTACCAAGCGGGGTCTGCTGGGTGGGTTATGCAGAGAAACACGGTACTCTGCGACGAAACGAAATATAAGTAAATCAGCTGTTAGCTGTGGAGACAAATTATGTCACTGTTGCTTCTACCGTCGGTTATCTCGGGCCCGACAAGAGACCACCACAAAACGAAATCTGCATACATCGAGCGGCGTGGAAAACTTCACGAAGGCCTCGTCCGTAAAGTTTCAAAGAATTCAAGGTTCGTATTATTGCACGGTTTGTTGCTGGAGGACACGCAACACTATCATGATTTTAAAATTGTCTTAACCCTATTCATACCAGTCTGTATTACTTTGCCACATGGGTTACTTATCCTCCTGTATCCTATGGGAGAAAACTTGCACTTTCTGGCGCCAAAAAAATTAACTTACAGTCAGGGTCATGGCAACTATATAGCTATAGTGGATATGCCGGGAGTGTCACAAACATAACACGGAATCTTACATGCACTTGACTCAGAGGGTACTCCTGCAGCCTGAAGCTGACGTTCCCATCAGCATATCCTGACGGCAGCGGCAGAACGACAGTTAAGATGTACAAAGGTTCATGTTTTTCTTATAAAAATTGCTACACCTCCAGCTCGATCAGACATGGAGAAATAGTGTACCAAAAATTATCGCAGCGATTACAACATTTGCTTTGTAATAGTTCGGTAACTGTTGTCATGTGTAGAGTTGGAAAGTAGTCTACGTAGTTCGTTTGTTTCCATAATATGCATCCATTAAGGAAGACGAATTGTTTACTTAACAGCTGCGCATCGACTTGCTTTGTGCACACGTATGGTATGTGTTTTCATTCACTATCGTTACGTTCGTGCAGAGTTTGTATTCTTACGAGTCGCTATAAAACGACATTGTGCACATTGGATTGGAAACGGACAGAAATTGCCGCTAGGAAACCAGCGGTGAGGGCCAACGGATTACGAACATTCGGGTCCCAGCAGGACAGTGAGACATACATACAAACAGGCCCCAGCAGGACAGCGAGACACACACACAAACAGGCCCCAGCAGGACAGTGAGACACACACACACACAAACAGGCCCCAGCAGGACAGTGAGACATACACACAAACAGGCCCCAACATGACAGTGAGACATACATACAAACAGGCCCCAGCAGGACAGTGAGACATACACACAAACAGGCCCCAGCAGGACAGTGAGACACACACACAAACAGACCCCAGCAGGACAGTGAGACACACACACAAACAGGCCCCCAGCAGGACAGTGAGACATACATACAAACAGGCCCCAGCAGGACAGTGAGACACCCACACAAACAGGCCCAAGCAGGACAATGAGACATACATACAAACAGGCCCCAGCAGGATAGTGAGACACACACACACAAACAGGCCCCCAGCAGGACAGTGAGACATACATACAAACAGGCCCCAGCAGGACAGTGAGACACACACACAAACAGGCCCCCAGCAGGACAGTGAGA
>LQNS02000136.1:2303888-2324888 GCA_001587735.2 Parhyale hawaiensis
GAGACACACAAACAGGTCCCAGCAGAACAATAAGACACACACAAACAGGTCCCAGCAGGACAGTGAGATACACACAAACAGGTCCCAGCAGGACAGTGAGACACATACAAAAAGGCCCCAGCAGGACAGTGAGACACACACAAACAGGCCCCAGCAGGACAGTGAGAAACACACAAACAGGCCCCAGCAGGACAGTGAGACACACACAAACAGGCCCCAGCAGGACAGTGAGACACACAAACAGGCCCCAACAAGCACACGTTACAGGCCACAACATCGATCTGAGGAGCACAATTAGCAGGCGTGTGTGTGGCGCTGGCGGCGGTGCTATAGCCACGGGGTCC
Source organism: Parhyale hawaiensis (assembly GCA_001587735.2). Classification (NCBI taxonomy): domain Eukaryota; kingdom Metazoa; phylum Arthropoda; class Malacostraca; order Amphipoda; family Hyalidae; genus Parhyale; species Parhyale hawaiensis. Next base: position 2,304,233 of record LQNS02000136.1, read on the forward strand.
AAGGGGCGGCTTCTTCTAATAAAACACCTGCTTTCTATACAATATTAGGATGTCCAAAACTTTGATACGATTTCTATCGACTTGAAACTCTTTGCGTAAATAAAAACTTATCTTTAGTGTTTTCATATTTCATACGCATTTATCAGACGCTCTAACGTAAGGAAGAAACTAAATAATGGATAGATCAATTGAATTTTAGTGTGTTCCATTTTCGACTTTGAGCCGAACACACTCTTTTGACGAGCCCTATACCTGTGGGATGATTTAATCTAAGAGTATTGTGGCCCTGTTGCTTCCTAAAGAGTCAATGCCCAAATATAATCAGGTAGATAGCACGGATAATGTGTACCCCTTTGAATTTGAAAGCCGAAAGGTTATCATACAGGTAAGACAACAAAATGTTACAACGTCTTATATATAGTAAAGTCCTGGTGGAAATCAATAGCCCGCAGCACGGTACAACCTTTCACATCAACAGCCGAACAGACTCTGAGTTCTGAAGAGGCAGAACGTGGATAGTGGACACACACCCCTACCCTTGCCTACAGAACATTCGCCTTCGCTTCTCCACAGCTGGCTGTGATGATGAATGAGGACGAGCTGAGGACTTCACCTTATAGGAAAATGTAGGAGTTTATCCGAAATTGTTAGATGCAGCATCCTACAGGCTACGGATAAACGCCAATACGACTGTCTAGTCAGCCATACCGTAATGTATGATATAATCCTACTGCATCGCATGCACTAACGAAATCAGCCATTTTGCATCTTATGGCAAACATCAGTTACGCTAATGCAAAATATTTGTAATCGGTCAATACGTCGCAATGAATCTGCATGTCCGCCCTTCTTTGCATAACGCTGAAATTTTATTTTCTAACTACAAACTGCAGCTCTTTTACCTGCTGGCATCACTATACGGATCATCCTGGCGGATGAGATGGTTTAACTAATTACGTAATAATTATAATCATAATAGTTATTTGTAATATCCTAGCCAAATTTACGACTGCTAATAGAGAGTGAAAGACTTCCAGCTATGGGTGGTATGAGAACATCATAGCAGTAGTACTACCATACCCTGAGATACATAGAACGTCTTCGAATGATGTCCAGGTGACGTTATTTACGCCACTTCACGTGTGCCGGGTCACGGTGTTCGTCTTCATCTGTTGGGCCGCAACTTGAGCCTAAACGAAAAGCCAGCAGGGATTTATCTCCACAGTGCACGTAACCGCAGACCGCTGTTTATCTGACATTCTTTTAGGAGTCCTAAAATTTTTTGAATCCTTCAACTTGCATAGAGTAATTTCGAAAGCGCCACGGTATATAATTCAGCAGCACGACTCCTCGCATGGTGAAGTTTTTGGAATATATTTTGTCGCCATTGTCACAGCAATAAATATTGAAGAAAACTACTACTCTGCTGTTGTACATCCGGTGATAAAAACATATAGCTGGGTCTTCGAAACCGGTTAAAGAAAATTCCTTAAAAAATCACTTACAGCACGTATCCAAACTAATAAAATCCTTTATAGTAATTAATCAGTATCCTCTTAGCTCAGTATAGAATACTGATTGGCAATATTAACAGCAGGTGTGCTAAATCATCGCAATGAATGTTAATTGGTCCAAGTGTTTAGTTATAGTAATTATCTAGCTATTACCCTACAGTTGCAATAGCAAGCTGTACAGCGGGTTTTGCGCTGTCTATAGGCTCCAAACGCCGGGCAGAAGTGGAGCTTTGCGGTATCCAAGCAAAACAAGAGAGTCGTAATTTTTTGTTAAAAAAGGGATCTTTACTGGAGTTAGTTACGCTGCTGTACCGACATCATACTGCTTTCAAGGCTAAGTTTCGGCTGAACTTTACTCTAGATTTTGCAAGTGAATGTCAGTCAAAAATACAAATTATGTCAGTAGCTAACATGCTCTATGGGCGAACTTTCAGATGCTACAATCCTAGAGAGTCTGCATTAGTCGCGCTCATATTCCTTTACGGAGAAAATGTGAAGGATGTGTCTACTAAAAAAATGGTAACGTATACAGCAAATTCTTACTCCTGTGGTGTAAGGTTAAGGACAGGATCAGTTTTAATGCACACGTCCGTTGAAAAGCAATTAATTAACTACTTCCAATAATTTTACATGCTTGTAGTAGTAGTTCAATCACAGCCCTAACTAGGCATTAATCTGGTTTCACGGCGCAAGTTATGAGGTGAAGAAGTGGCTGTACTTCACTAAAATCTAATTTTAGTAGCTGCTATAAATATTCGCCTCACCCCACGTATGCGACTTAATTTTTCATTTTAAGGTGTGACCTTTGCGGCTAAATATAAGCAGGGCCGCTGCTCAATTCCTTGCAAAAACTTTTACATCGCATTCACGAAGTAGAGAGTATAGGTACTGAGATTATAAGCGAGTGGATTATGTATTTGATATGGATAACAAAATAATTAAGGAAAACAAGAGTTTGAAACACTGACTGATATACTGATTAAAATTAGGGAGTGTTGCCGCTCTGCAGTTCCCACACACGATTCGCACGCCCGTGCAATAAATCACAGACTCAAAGAACAGAGCGACATTACTGTATGCAAAATTTATACTGACCTCAGTCTTGTTGCAATGGAAGAAGGCGTGCGCAATCCTGACGTAGATACTTCAGGGTGAGAGCGATAGTAAACACAAGATATTCCACTGATAGGTAGCTACCAAACTCTCGTACTGCCCTTGAGTGTGACAGTTCTAAGAGAACGTGAAATAGCCTGTACACGAATACCGTAGCTGCATGGGGAGATGGGGAGCTGCATCTCACAGATAACAAGTCAATTGCAAATCCCGTAACTAAAGATATCTATTGATAAGATTTGCAAGTCACGACGTGGCAGTAGTACTTCATGTATGCTAAATATCCGCCAAGTAGAGTAATAGTTTGATCATAGTTGACAAGACGGCCTCTGAAGTGCGTCGCAGCTAGGGGAGACATATTCCCTCCAGAGTGTCAAACGAGCCGGCTGACAAGGCTCCGGTGACCGTCATAATGTCTCACACACTTGTTCAAATTGTTTGGCTATCGTCGCGACTAAATTATTCCGGCGGTATTGACCGCATGATAAGCTGAGCTTAACAGCGGAGCCAAAACAACACGCAAACAAGTCCATTGGCTTTACTCAAGCATTGATGAGCTGTGCCTGGACGGCGGCCGCCTACCGCCCGGGCTGCCTGTCACAACAGCTGGCGTCAGCGGCGCAATGTTTCCACCGCTGTATTTAAGTCGTGAAGCAACACCACGGTGTTATTTAAGTAACGCACGTCCTCCGTCGTTCAGAGAATTGGTATTGGGCGACCATATTAAGACATTGCCCGGAGTAAGAGAACCTGAATTGGTCGTTTAATGTTTTACAGAATTTGTAGAAGATGGACTGTTTGTGCGAAACGTTCAATTTTATCAAATGATGATTTCATGTATCTTAATAAAATGACTTTAGGATCAGCGATTTTCGCCTTGCTCTTTATCTTCAGAATTAGACGCAATAATGCTGAAGTACTCTTAGATCATGGTCGACAGAACTAGAGAGTACATATTACATTTGTTCATAGAATATATATTGGCATTCATACCTAGCAAAAGCACACCAGAATTTACCGACAAATTAAGGCATTACCCCCGGGTAAGTGAACCAGAATTGATCGACAATACATATTACCGCATTACCCCTGGTGAGAAACAATGAGTTGGTGGACAATATTACAGCATTACCATAGATCAGCGAGGCAGAACTGGTCGGTAATATTTACGAATTAACCAAAGCGCAACGAATTAACCAAAGCGCAGTTTATACCTACAAAGGATACAAGAAAGTTGTATAAGACGCCAAAATATTAAATGAAAAGTATAAAACGTTATCTGGTGCAGCATAGCATTAGATTGATTTTACTCAAACAGAATTACAGGACAGTAAACACGGGCGTAATTATGCAGAAAATCTGCATGAAGGATGTAAAGCAAAAGAGATTAAGAACAAAATTAGGTTTCAATCAAACAAGATTAGGCGGTCATCAAGTAAAGAGTAAGTTAGTTGTCCGTCAAGGAAGTACTGTTCGTTATATTGTAAATGTAATGCCGTTATTGACTAGAGTGAAAAGCCAACAGGCGCATGCAGAGTGTAGGAATCGCCTGCTACCAGTGGGCGAGCAGTTTTAGGGTTTGTTGTGTCCCAAGCGTAAATGGCTTGTGATTAACGCCCGTAACTCAACTTAATGTGGCGAAGCCGAAGCTCAGGAATAATGTTCCGGGCAAATCAACACTAATCGGATTCGATTACTACGAAGGGAGTGAGCAAAATCGAAGACAGTCATTGGTTTTTATTTTATTTTTTTGCAAGACAATCGAACAAACTGGCTTATTAAAAATACTAGCGCTGAGAACTTACTTGCAAATCAAAGATCTAATTCAGTTGAAAACTGAATGATTGTTCAATTAACATTGTGTAATTTCATTGTAATTGGTAATGAAAGTACAACGAAACATTCATTTGTAATTGAACCTCCATCAGCTCAACAGAACACTAATTTTCGTACTAACAGTTTATCGTCTTCAATGACTGTGAATTTTTATAGGAACCACACTAACTGAAGAGCGACGGAATGATCCTATTCATTTGGGATCATTTCTCATTAACGTAAGCTGCTCATCATTTAATACTAATTTCTAATAGGAAAATAATGTTGGAACTGCTGCATGTATGCAACAAAGCTAGAGGAAGGCACTGAGTCACACCTCGCCATTTTTAAATTACAAAGATAAAGCGAGGAGCGCAAGAAGTTTGGAAAGAGGATTGAATGTACCGAGACAGACGTCAACATTTTCAAATTCCAGAGATATAACGCGGGCACAAATATTCCAGTGAGAAGACCACAGTGAGGCAAACGTCGCCATCTCCAGTTGACAATGACGTAACGCTGGCGAAAACAGAGGTCGGAGGACATTGAGATGGCTGCCAACACCTTCAGTTCTTCCGTTCTTCGGTCCTCAAAATAATAACGTGTGCTCCAGAAGCGTTACAGAACTGAGAGGTGAGAGCTAAGAGGTCGAGAGCAAAAGAGAGGAAGTGAATCCTCCCAGCAGGACCCCAGTGGGGTGTCTTTGTGTTCGGCTAACACCCAACAAATTGCTACACAAATACACGACGGGGGACTCGAGCACCCTGCAGGCGTCCCATCAGAGCTGACGTTTTTGTTTCTTCCAGGGACAGATGAGAACGTTTTTGTTTTTTGGACCTGTAAAACGTTTGATTTCATCTCCGTAAAAGGAGACAACCTGGAATTTGTCTCGAAATCAGGAAACGTTTTATTTCGTCTATGGGAGAGGAAACATTCAATTTTGTCTGTTGAGGATAGTTTTTATCGCTTAGGGCAGTAGACAACGTTGTGTCTCGGACAAGAGAGAGCGTTGGTTCTCATGGTCAGTAGAGAACGTTTTTGTGTGTTTATATATGAAAAAGTTCTGATACGGCAGTATAGAAAACTTTTTGTCTCAGCGGCAACAGAGAACATTTTTATCTACGAAGAAGGAGAGATCATTTTGGCCTCATTGGTAGTCGAGAACGTTTGTGTCTCAAGGGTAGTAAAGAATGTTTTGTTTCAGGAGTAGGAGAAAACATTTTTCTCTTAAGAGCGAAAGAAAACGTCTTCGTCGCTGGGACAGGGGAAATCAATTTTATCTTAACGGCTAAGTTTTTGCCTATGGGACCAGGGAGAAAATTTATGTTGATGACGTTCGACGAGAAACAACATTGTATTCAGGGTGAAATAAAAATGCGGTCATCACTAACTTGTGTCCTCACAGTTCCACAAACATAGACTGCATAGCATTTGTTTATTCACTATTTAGGTTTCTGACATTTTGATCGGGCGTATTTTGCAAACGGCTAGTTTCACGCAGCTTCTAGCAAGGCAGCTGGTAATTTCCAAAGCAGCATCCCATTGAGGCCGCGCACCCAGATCAAGTGCGCTTCATTGGCTCCTCCCGTTAATGCGGGCCCGAATTAACTCTGTGCTCATTAATGCGGAACATCTAAGCCGACTAACCAGTTAATTGGGCCACAGCCTCATCGAGCGCCTCACTTCCTCTCGGCAGGAAGCGGCCGCAGCGCAGAGGCCGAGGAGTAGGGCAGCGATAGAGGTTGTGCTGGGATAGGAAAACGACAGAATCAGGACAGGAGTAGGGCAGCGATAGAGGTTGTGCTGGGATAGGAAAACGACAGAATCAGGACAGGAGTAGGGCAGAGATAGAGGTTGTGCTGGGATAGGAAAACGACAGAATCAGGACAGGAGTAGGGCAGCGATAGAGGTTGTGCTGGGATAGGAAAACGACGGAATCGAGACAAGAGTAGGGCAGCGATAGAGGTTGTGCTGGGATAGGAAAACGACAATCAGGACAGGAGTAGGGCAGCGATAGAGGTTGTGCTGGGATAGGAAAACGACAGAATCAGGACAGGAGTAGGGCAGCGATAGAGGTTGTGCTGGGATAGGAAAACGACGGAATCAGGACAGGAGTAGGGCAGCGATAGAGGTTGTGCTGGGATAGGAAATCGACAGAATCAGGACAGGAGTGGGGCAGCGATAGAGGTTGTGCTGGGATAGGAAAACGACGGAATCGGGACAAGAGTAGGACAGCGATTAAATGCGCACGGTTTTATAGTGGATTTTCTTACAGAATAAAAACAAGAACTTCCTGGGTCACTTGGCAAAATTACGTTTCTTCTAGTTTAAGAGAAAAATCTCAGCGCACTCATATTGTTGCATAATACACGACGACGGACCGTAAGAGACCTTCCAGGGGTCAAATAAATATCTAATTAACGACACTACAAACTTTCATTGGAGTCCATAAAAACGTGCCGTAAATTTTAAGGATACCTCAAGTCTCATCAAAAGTTTGGAAAGAAGAGCAAAAACGTCGCGGGAAGTTGTCAAGTTTCCGGGAAGTTGGCGGGCCTAAGAAGCTATGGTTCTTTGCGGAAATGAAGAAACTTGGGGAGGCTTAGCAGAGACTTCATAAGCTCTTAACCAAACCTGGCTAAATAAGGTTAATGCAACTTTCCTCTTGTACGCACTCATAATTACATCACAGTAACGCAGCCAACTTCGTACCTGCATTAATATCTGCACTGCCGTAACGAGGCTAAATTTGTCCGGCAGTCTCACAACTCGCCTCCAATCAGCATTAATTTCCGCATTACGCAGTAATGAAACTACCTTGCGTCGGTTTTCATATTTTCATTTCACTAAAACCGCTAATTTTGTTTCTGCAATGATATTTACACTACATTAGGAAGGAAATATTGCATATACAATAATATTTGCTCTGAGTAAAGCAGCTAATGTTGACCCAACTGTAGAATATTAACCTCTTATAATCGTTATCCACTATCGCATAAATATCTAAAAACATGAGATACTAAACACATCTTATTTGGAAAGTATTGTAGCCCTTTGACAAGTAAGCCGATAAGAAGATATACACAAGTTTTTAGTCAGTGGCTTCCCACTTATCCCATGGTCGTTAAATTAAAAAGCGCATATCTTGAACGATGTAAGTGTCCATCCAGTAAGCGGTACCAAAAACAAATAAGAAGAGTGACGAGACATTACGAATTTCCTATGAAAACCTAAAGAGCTGCGCACGCCAAGTAGCGTACAGAAGAGACACTGCACGGGCGCGTGGAACCGGAATCTAAATACAGGGATTATTAAACATTTATTTAGCAGTAATGCTTCCAATCTTAAAAAATAGACAAAAGTAATTATGTCTACAGATATTTTGGAAGTAGTTTGCAATTGGTAAATATCACGGCTACGGTCCAAAGCGCTTGAGTTCAGCCGTTGACGACTAACATGAAATGTCAACATGTTCAAAGCGATTTTTTATTTAGCTTTAAATATAGGGAAGCATGCAATCATTTATCACTGATCCTTTTATCCTCAAAGTGACAAGAATGACAGAATTGCTACTTCTACGTATAAAAATTGTTATAAATGTGCGGTAGTCGCAGTGGGTAAAAAAAAGACAGATATGGTCCAACCGTTGGTTTTTGGTGCTTTTTACCCACTGATAACTATTTAACTACAATAAAACTCTATGCATATGGCTACAGTTTCATTTTTTATTTTATTATTTTTCAGGGAGAATCCAACTTAATCGTTCAGGAAAAACAATCCAATAACTTAGCTGATTTACAATACATCGAATAAGGCACTCACCTTATGTTTCACATCTGATACATAATTGTAGTATTTTATTTTATCCTTAAGTCCTTACGTCATACATTACAATCAAGGAGCTGGCCTCCAGTATCACCAGACTTGTGCCCAGAGCTGCTCACGGCCAGCAGTATACATCGTTAGCAACAAAACCTTCCTCATGTCCGCTACATTTTTAAACACTGCGCCATTTTTAATCCCAAGCTCTCTCTTCTTTCAAACCAATCCGAGCGTTTTTTTCCCCCGACTATTATGATAGTGGAAAAAAATTCGCCTGCGTGGCAGGGTAGAGCAAACAGTCTTTTGTTGAAAGCCAGTTTAAAAATGGAATTTTTTCCCTCTTCTCACTACGAGGCGATCCTATCTTTATTAAGTTTTTGGATAGAGAAGTCGGGAGGCGGCTGCTCGACTAGCCAGGTGTCACATAGCTTGTTCGAGTAGGTACAATGAGTTACATCAAGACGTTATATGCACGAATTTACGTAATAGTTTTCATTTGGTGTCACATAGGAACAAGGAATAAAACTCGCGAATGAAGTGTGTCTTTTTATTTGATAGTTTTAGTATTTGAAGCATAGTTATCCAATGAAATAGAACTCCATAGTTCGAAGGTTACAGATTGCACACTTACAGGTTTCCATAATGCGGCAGTAAACATACATATTAAGGAAGGAAAATCTTCCCATACAAATGTACTACACGAGTGTATTTTAAGCACCTACAGGTCTCCCTACTACAGCACAAAATATAAAATAGAGGGAAATAATCCCCAGCAAGAGAAGCACTATGGTAAATGCAATAAGATAAAATGAGGGACTGGCTCCAATCGTAAGGGAGTGGAAGACCAAGGAAGGCCATTCGTTGGGGCGCCGCCCACCGTTCGTACGCACCTGGACAGCTTCACAAGGGGAGCAGAGAGCTAGGGGTCCTAACACGGCCTGTGCTGTGTTAGGGGATGCTGAACGGATGGAAAATTCATGGTTTTGAACTTACAACCCCCAAATCAGTTCTTGAGAACTTGAAAAACTCGCTTAAATTTTGATTTCTTTATAAACTTTATCTACTTTTCAACAGCTCAGATACGATGAATTAAGAACCCTTCACTAACAGCCACAAGAAAGACTAGAAAAAGAACGGAAAAAAGAACAGGAAACGTTACTTGATATTTACCCGGAAGTTTCATAATCGAGTGCGCGAAATTTCATGAATTTCCGGAAGAGTACATCAAACAGAATAAAGCAGGAACTGAACCTTGTTCTTATTCTAACTAGAGAGCACTCTGAAAGCACATTACTCCGCCAAGCAGGGCAACAGTAACAAAAAATTCAAATTTGTCATGAAACTATGACTGTCTTTGTATCAGCTCCAAAATTTCATCCTTTGTGCTTATGATCGGTAGTATTAACAATTCTTGTAATTCTCATGAAGATCCGTTCATAACTTTTTGAGTTATGCTACTAACAAAAATTATGATATACGCTAATCAAACACACAAACAGAACAACTGATCATCACCAAAATTGAATCGTTTATGTCTTTTATCATTACTAAAAACTCCTGTAAATTTCATAAAGATCAATCTATAACTTTTTGAGTTATTGTGCTAACAAGCATAAAATCAAACATAGCGACAAGCAAACGAACGAACAAACAGATCATCCCAACAATTTGGTTATTTACTCTTCGTATTATACCTAACAACTCGTATAAATTTCATGAAAATCCGTTCATACGTTCATACCTGTTCGAGTTACGGCCTTAAGAAAAAAATAGGCAGACAGACAAACAGCCAGATGAACGGATTTTTATCAAAAGTTAATCATCTGTTACAGTTAACATGCCAAACAATCCCTGTAAATTTCGAAAAGATCCGCACATAACTTATTGAGTAATCTTGGTGATAGACAAACTGACAGAATAACAGACAGACAACACGACAAAAACATAACATCCTCGTCAGAGGTAATAATTCTAGAGTTCAAGCCTCCCTTCTAACATCGGACGCTACAACCGAAAAAAAAGAAGAAGGACGAGACACGTAGTATATCAAGAAAACGAGCTACCCATACGTGAGAACGGCATAGAAGATAAGGAGCATTAAAAAAACAGCAAGAGAAGGATCGACGAAAAAATGAAGTAACGTGCCAAACTACCCATTTCGGAAACCCACTTTTTTGTGTTAGCTCACTGCCTAACCAGCTTATAATTAATCTGACCAGCCGATAATAGCTCACGCTGTACAAGACGGATAACAGCCATGCGCATAAGCGTCTCTGAGGAACTGTTGTCAGACCAATTTCCCTTGAAAAGAGTCATCTTCGAACTGTAGCGGACTTGGTGTACCTCTGTTTACCATAGTGAGTTTAAACTTACCCTTATGTATATTTGCATTGTTTAACCTTCAGGTTTACCTCCGTTTATCTTCATGTTTACCTTTGTTTATCTAAATTTGTTTCATAAATAGTGTATAGAAAGCTCCTATAGGACGGCACTTTAATTTGTAATCGCCCGGTTAGCAGAATTATTACATTTTTTACGGGAGCTTAAATCAAAGATACACCCATGTATGCTTCACTACCTAAAATTGTGTTCAAAATAAAGGCAAAGTTCGTCACGGATGTCACTTTTACAGCCCAAACAGAATTCTAGGTCGCCATAGAAGCTAAAATTGCAAATCAGCTTTTGGAGCGGAAGAAAATTCTGCTAGGGTTCTGTCTAAAAACTTTAAAGTCTGAATTAGATCCATGCAAAACCTTGACAGCTCACCTGACCTCAAACTTGTTGTCAGTCATTTTTAAAACGCGAAAAAAAATGTTTCATGAAACTAATCGCTTTGGGCTACCAGTTGACTACAAACTTTGCATTCACACTGACGGCCTGTGCATCTGCAGAATCCTATACCCAAATAGCAAGCCGATACAGTTGCGCCATATGTGAAGCACAGCTACCAACCTCATTCTTCAGTTAAGCATCTCCTATATCATTCAAAGCAATGTTTTATATTACCAATGCAGAGGGCAGAACCTTATTACCATTTCTTCACTTCTCGAATCTGCCATCATTATTGTTCATATGCTTTCCCGAACGTCCGTTTTACTTTCAAGAGTGCGTTAGAAAGTTGAATTCGTAGAACAGCCTAATATCAACACTATATATATGCAACACAACTGTACCAGTCTTTTTCACTTCCTAAACCTGCCATCAATATATGGTTAAAATGCTCCTCTCAAACGTCACTTTTATTTTCTAATTTTGCCCGGGTCGGCATGGTCTCCTTTAGGCCCACGCGTTTGAGCTCTTTTGTAAGAAACCATTAGAGAGCAACTTGTAAAGAGGCTAAGACTAATGAGAGCAGCAAGCGAAGACGGATGACTGTGCCAGGGCTTGTACACGATAAAAAAAATCATCCAGGTAAGTGAGCTCTTCAGGAAACAGTTCAGTAACTCACAAATGTGAACAAAAGGGAAGCTGTCGAGGCTATAATGTATGGCGTTTAGCACAAGAACGATCAGGGAACTCGCCTGAACATATGGCTAAATATTAGGTGGGTAGGGCGCACCCGTTGCCGGTAGAGAGGTAATAGATGCACCTTTATTGATCTAAAATTGTTGAATCGTACTCTTAAGGTCACATCCTTAACTCCTGGGCGACATAATTTTTCGAGAGCGCTTCAATTTGGAAGTAATAACTTTAATAATTTTATTAAACACTAGGCAACCGCTAAACGGTCATACTCAGGTTAGTTTGTTAAATGATTAAAAACAATATAACATACCAATAAATATAAATAATTATTTGGAAGTGTTTACCTAGAATTTGGCCCTGATGAGAGATATATCGCGCGTTGAGTAAAGCAAATATTTTATAAAAAAATGAGAAAAATAGAAATATACACGTATGCATGTGATACTAGTGACTCCGTACGGAACTGTGGGCCAGTTGTATAATTAAAATTACAAAAAAAGTTAAGATAAAGTAGAGGACGAGGACATTACTTCTACATACCTATTGTAGGTTGGACATGTATTACCTCTACATAGTGTAAATTCCTGCGGCCGACCAGGCGATAGTACGGCCGAAATATTTCACAATAAATGTTTCAATGCAGAAATACGTTTGATATTGGCAAGGATGACTTATTAATTTGAAGTTTGGTGTAACAAAATTCAACTTCACGTACAGATCTACGACAGGTAGCGAAATTGTACAGAAATTACTTCAGTTGTACGCAAAAATCAACATGCAAGAAGATGCTTACTAGCTAGGTGTCCAAAATACATGTTCAATACAGAAGCGGAGTAAGGGCCAGAAAATTCCGAGTTTTTCACCAAAATTGAGCACAGCGGCCTTAATTCTCGTTTATGTTTTACGATATGTCACATATGCTTTGCATTAGGGAAACAAAACAAAAGGAATTGACGTATTGTGAGGAATAAAGAAGAGACATGTAGCACGTCACACAACGCGAGGAACCCAATGAACAGAATAGAAATCCCAGGAAGGGGAGGAAGGGCAACAAAAAAGTCCAGACGACTTGCATAGAGTATGCATGCGCTGATCTATGTAGCATGGACTAGCACCCTATACTATTATGCAAATTTTACTGTGCGGTTATGAATTATTCTTTATTCCAAGCCAAAAGATTCCAGTAAAAATACATATCATCTAACCGTGGTCCAAAATTATCGTACTTGATACCAAACCAGAAAATGTACAATTTATCCCTGACTACATATCAGTGTACTCAAATACAACTACTGCTGTAAGAATACATAATAAAGTCGTTATGTTGCTGCATTCGCACCCAAAATACTAGTGATAAAAACTAGATCTTATAACCGTCAAATTCTAATCAAATTTTGTGATTACATAATATTCCGTTTTCTCTGGATATTACTCAGCGCTCTGTATCTCTTGAGCATATTGCTCAACTATTTTTCACATAGCAACGCTTTTTTTCACGCAACAAATCCATATCATATTCTGCTTTACGGACTATAAATTTTACTAAAAAATAAATGAGTTTACTGTGCATTGAACTATATCACAACATCAATTTGGTTTAATATACTACACAGAAAAGCACAGTTTTCTCGTACTTTATGTTTTTATGCCAGTTTGTTAGCATACAGTTAGCACAGTGAGGTATTTCTGTGTACTTAACATCACTGCAGTTAGTTGCATCGTTGTAGCACGGTGAGAAATTTTCTACTTAATAATATTCTATCATTTTGCTGTAATGTTTTTACCTGATGTGAGATATAGAGCGCGATGAGGGCACTATCCAGGTGGCCAAGTCTATCGGTTTCTGTACGCACAGGCCAGATGGACACCACCTGCCAACGGGTCCGGCCAACTCCAGGCCTCGGCCGCCCTAGCCCCGCAAAAACCTCCCAGAAAAACACGACAAACGTACAGGGCGCGAGATCGATCAGCCGAGCTGCACAGTGTGGCCAGATTGCTGCTATATGCGGAATTTTCGCAAACGAGATTTCAGTGTAACAGTAATAATAATACTTTTAAGAGTATTGAGAATAATCCTTGTACCTAGATATAACAAAACTCTTGGTGTTTCTACTTATTTATTTATTCGTGTCCTCTATTATGGAAATAGATTGGCAGAAAATAAGCCAGGTTGCAGATTTTGTAATTTACGTCTTCATAAAAATCGATGTCCGGGTTGCAGAAGATGGCGAAAGTTTATCCTTTTCCCTTCATCTGAATGCACTTCTTGCTCGAGACACTACTTGAAATCGGAACAATATATATGCAGCTTCTGGAGTCCGATTCTATAACTTTTTTCCCTCAAGTCACAACGTATAAATTTGGCAGATGATCAACGGAGCACTAACGACGGACAGAAGGGAATTATTTCACAGGAAGTAGACAACTATTTCTGCTGAGAGAGCAGATTTCGCTTTGGAGGCCGAAATTTCAGCACTTCAATGAAGCAGATAGTTAAGTATGGAAGACAGTATTATGGACACTGTGGACTCACATTGCATATAAGCTGACTGGAGGAGCATTCAAGTTTATTGCAGTGTTTTACGTTTAATTAAGAAAGAAGATAGGGAACGTAAAAGAACGAGACTACTGCAGTCTCAAGAAGGAAGAGAGATGAAGTGCCTATGCGGCACAGTGACAAGAAAAACTTGTATCAGAAAGGTTACGGAAGGGAGTAAGAGTTGCTAATAAGCGTGAGCGGAAAAATGTGGAAACGGCAAGTCAGAGAAGAGAGCAAACGTATCGATTATTGAGTGAATTTTTTCATGCACGGGTCCACTAGTAATAATTATAATAGCAGTGATAATGACAGAAATATTAATAGACAATATTGTGTGGTGAGTAAATAATAATGAATAATTACTAAATGAACAATGTTTGGTTAACAGTAATAATAATAGATATAATAACATTAAACAACAACGTTAGTAAGTCAGTGTATACTGAAAAATAAATTATAAAGAAGTAAACAATAGTGTAATAGAGCAGTAATATGATTCGTAACATATTTACAAGGATAATATTTAGCAACAGAACTAAAACAAACAAGAGAATCATTTTGAGAGCTCAAGCCTCCGCCAGACAATGCAATATTAACGAACAATTCAAACAGGGCTTGAGACCAAGACTTGTTTTTTATCATCAGAAACATTTGACCATCTGTGTCTTTTAACATTTCTAACAACGCCTACAAAATTTTACGACAATCCATCTATAACTTTTAGAATTAGTTTCTCACAAACATCAAAACAAACATACCGTCAAACACACAAACGAACAAGGCATCACCAAAATTCGATAATGCGCCTTGCAACATTTTTAACAATTCTTGCAAAATTCAGGAAGATACCTTCATAAATTTTTGAGTTATGTATCAGACAAGCATAAAAACCGAGAGGCAAACACACAAACGAACAGACAGATCATCACGAAAATTTGGTCAGTTACTTTTTGTATCATTCTCAAGAATTGCTGCAAATTTTATGAAGATCCGTTCATAACTGTTTGAGTTATATTACAAAAAAAAGCAGATAGCCAAACAAACAGTTGGAAGGATTTTCACTAAAATAAAGCAATCATCTGTTCCTCCTAACATACCTACAATTCCCTGAAAATTTCATGAAGATGCGTTCATAAATTTTTTTAGTTAGTTTGGTGACCCATAGCCAAACAGACAAATAGACGAACGCACAAACTCCGACAAAAACATAACCTCATGTTGGTGGAGGTAATAAAGGAAATAATTATAAAAAGTCCTATTTAAGTCCCAAGCTCTTTAATAAAGTTCACATAATTTTTGGAAACTAGCTAGTGGGCGGACCGTAAGTGGTCATATGCTATAGCTTTACACAATAGGTTGCATTCATAAATTAGTTGTGATATTAAATTTGATTATATTGCAAGTGCTTCCAAGCGCCTATATCGCACCAAAGGTGTCTCATATAATACATCCGATGCAAGTTACATCTAAATAGGTACTTTATAATCAATTCGCAAAACGCTAATCTTTATTTTGCTAATGAGTATTTAAATGTTGAACAGAAAGTGTAAGTTGGACCCTAACGTTAACTAAAATATGGCAAATATTTCAATTTTGTACGCGTCCTTATGGATCTGCGCATTATGGGTTAAATTAGCGTGAGTTGTCCTAGGCGCGCTATCGATACCACGGGACGCAATGCATGAATGCAACTTTACTAGAAAAATAGATATTCTAAAAAACTAGCAACAACAATTGAGCTATTTTTATTTTCGGTGAGCCCAGAAACTGCAGTCACCCCTCCACCGCCCAGGAGCACCGTTCGGTCGCGTCTCAAACACAGCCACTCGTACAAAAGCTAATGTTCTGGTGAAGTAGGAAACTTTTAGGCGATTATGCGATATTATTATGCGGAGCCGGGGACAATTGAGAGCCAACGCCAGGGGCAATATGGAAATCAATTATCAGAGGGTATCTTCTATTCGCCCACTTAGTGCGAGATAATCTACTCTCGTTAGCATTAACTTGTTCTGAACAATCAATACTGAGCGTTCGACTCACCACTGCGGAACGAGTTTCAGGCACAAAAAAAAAATTATTGTTGGGACGGCCGAGAGCTTATAATTCTTTGGAAAGATTGCGCCTCAAACTCAATCCGAAGTGGCGATGCGACGACTTAATTCGCATTTTAGGAGAAATTAAATCTCGGTGGATAGTATGACTTCTCTCAAATTCATCAAAGCGAAGACGCCTAACAAAAAATTAACAATATAAAAGCAAAAATAATCAGTGTAAAAATGAAAATAAACAACATAAAAACAGAAACATAAAACATAACTAAAACGCCCCGTGGCGTAAGACCATCATCTGTGAAAAGTGCTAAGTCAAGAGTTACAAATTCACGCCGTCATTTTTTATGGCCAACTAACTCTAGTTTTTGGTGTTTTTCACGTTTCAGTTAGCTTACCTATCTGCCTGAAGAAAATTGTGATAGCTCAACTCCTTCTGCCTGTTTTTGGGTGGACAGACAAACAAAGAGACATACAACCCGTAAACGAAAACAATATCACCACTCTCGCTTCGCTCACGGGTGATAAAAATAGAAATAAACAATATATCAATTGAAATAAACTACATAAAATAAAAATAGACAACATAAAAATAAACAAGTTAAACATAGAAATCCACACTATAAAAATAGAAAAATATATCAACATAGAGATCGACAAAGATAGACAAAATTAAAATAGAAACAGGCAGCAGAAAAGTACAAATAAATAATACAGAATAAAAAATAGACAAAATAGAAATAAACACCATAAAAATAGAAGTAAATAATACAAAAATAGAAATGCGCAATATAAAAATAAACAATACCAAAAATAGAAACCAACAAGCTAGTTAAAGACTCGCCATATATCATTACCGAAACAATTACACTGATTTAAATATTTACTTTAAACATTAAGAGGACATAATTAGCTCCAATAATTACACTGTTATCATAATGAAATACCATAATGCCATTATCACTACTGTGGCGACAATGATACACTTAATACGACTGGAGATGTCTGCATATGATTAACATATATTGATACGCTATATAACGTTTGATGCTGTGTTGCTTCAATTCCAGAAAATGATCTATTTAAAGAGCGAAAGCAGTTGATTAGTGTTAAGAATGGTAATTATTTAAGGTATGCTTCAGGTGAGGTGCCGTATATTTGATAAGAGGATAACGATTCATCATTCATAGCACATATGGTACGTAAATAGTTGTTGTGGAGTCTGCAGCTACCGTCAACAGAGCTGCGGAGTCGGACACATCAACTCCAACTCCTGAGTGGAGCCAGTTTCCGGCTCCTGACAGCCAAAACGGTCCGACTCCGACTCTGTACCTCTGGCTACCAGCACCGTATTATTTCAGCCTCTAGGTACCACCTGTATAGTGTTTGGTTCCCAGCAGCCAGCGCACGAGTCTCAATTGACAGTCGCTGTCTAGTCTAGCAAAAAGGAAGTTCTAAGACCAACAAGAACCAATGATATGAGCACATAAACGTAAATGCATACAAGTAAAGACAAGGTGGCCTTGACCGAACACCTCAACTAGGAAATCCAGCGCACTGGTTCGTGTTGCAATTCAGCTCTAAGGGCCAGACTTTCCTACCTAGCTTGGGAATAGAACGTCTGACTTCATGGCACCGGACGAGGCAGCGCCCCTAACCACCGGGCCACTGGGGGCTAACAAAATTCCACAGCTAAAAAGTAAATCATTTTATGATTTGATTCACATATCATAACCCAAAACATTGGTTAGAATAAAGAACGTGATTAACAGATTCTCCAGCACCTGCAAAATAGAGAATAATAATAAAGGTTCATAAAATGTATAACTGAGAAAGTTTGTGACACTGCCATCTGCAACAAATGAAAAGGAGTCCATACTACAAAAGACCAGTAGTAGAAGTAGTATTCTCCTATGTTTACCGCCGCACCCACACAAAGTATGACTTAAGCATCGAGGCTCGGCACGGTCGCCAGGGGCGTAACAAAGCACGGAGGACCAAGTGTTCAATAACGCATTATTTGCCTCGAGTCGGCCTCACAAGCTGCAGGGAAACAAAGCAAAGAAATAGAACAAGACATTCAAGTGGACGGCCCCATTCGTGTCCATCCAAACGTGAGAGAGTGGAGGTGTCCCGCGTACTAGATCGGCTATCTCGATCGACAGCCCACCTCACGGAACAGAAAGGGGAAAAATAAAGAACCAACCTAACTTTACAAAACTAACCTCGTCAGCAGGAACTGCGGCCAGCTGCAACATCCTCTGCAGAGAAGGCACTTAGTACCCTTGGGTTCGTAAGGCCCAAATATATTGTGGCAAGGATAGGGCCCGTCAGAAAATACCCCTGAGGGGTTACAACAGATCAGGAAAATTTCTAAAAATTTGAAATTATAATAAACAACATACGGACAATGAAATAGAAATTACAAAATCTTACTTAATTGTGATGTTAAATGAGCAGAACTTGTTAGTCTGTATTGGGAATGAACCATTAAATTCATTCTGAGTTAACGTGTACACAAACGCAAACCTTGGATTTTGATTATAACGAAGCAATACATATTCCCTTACGAATATATAGTTAAGCAATAGCAAACCATGGGTGTTTGTTCACAACGAAACAAACAACATTTCCTCACTGATAAGCTGTATGCAACAACGGACCTAGCGTTTTGACTATAGCGAATCAATACAATATTTTCGAAACGAACCTGTAAATAATAACAAACACTGCATTCCCGTTAACATCAAAGGAAATATTTTTCCAGTGATGACATACAAAGGTCGACCGCTAGATTCTCTTACTGCTGCAGCACCACATGGATTGCAGACGACGTGCGCTCGTTACAATTACTACAAAAAACAAGGGAAAATTAAACAAACGAGGAGGAAGTCGTCAATAAGGTACAGGAAAGCGCGTGTCGGTGTACACAATGTCTGTAATACTCAACAAACAGCGAGTAATGCATGGACTCCAATTACCTCAATAAAAATGTGTTCAAGAAAGAAGGCTCTCATTCGGCTGCGCAGAGGTTTTGACTCACGAGTATATAAGCTTGAAGAAAAGGGAGATACGGGAGTTTGGATAAGATTTGTGCCGTAGTGCAAGAATGTTTATGACAACACTGGTGATGATCACTCATATAAAAACATCGAAATTACTAGGAGATAATAAAATGACGTATTATACATCAACAGTGTGTATATATATGAAGAAAACAATTTATGAATAATGTAAATTTAATCACGCAATTTTTTATTACTTTTGATTTTTAATTTGACATTATTAAATGAAGCGTAATACGGCGTTTTTGCACAGTATGCACACATTGTTATTAATTATATAATTATCAATATGTATTCATTAAACACAGTGATTATTACGACGACAGGTCGGGAGATTTATTTTTTTTTCTGTCAAGATGAACTTTTTTACATGTCACTCAGTTAACTAATGGCAGAAAAAAGACAATGATTTCTTTGTCATAGCAGAAATACATAAAAGACGATATTCGAATGTGAAACACCGATGTTCTAAAAAAAACTTTCTTTTTCACTATACCGGTCACACAGTGATGGTATTCCCTACATCATTGTTCATGAGGCTGCACACGAATTAAATGAATTGAATAAATATATAATACGCATTGGTCTTTAAATATATAATACGCGTTGGTCTTTATAATAAACTGTCATTGCACCAGCAAGTCAATTTTGACACCATCACCACACCTTGCCCCAGTGCTGTCCAGGTGCACCACATACACAATATGTAATTCGTTTTGTTTTTTATTTCAAAGTATTCAAAGGACCAGTTCAGCAGACGACATATTTATCGGCCATGCAATAGTCAACTCGCTCGTAACGACGAACCGAGAATATATGATATAGTGAAAGGGTGATAGCTTACATGTCAGCAACACAATAAATTTCAGTTTTATGTGTGATAGTGAGTGTCCACTGCCTTTGGAAACGATGGTATATATACATTTTAATCAACTCATGGCGTTGTGTAATATTTCATGGACTCCAGAAAGATTTATTTTCAACTTACATTTGTCACAGATAATATCTAGAGTCAGACAGTATATCTTACACTGGTACGTCCTTTATCGAACAGCTCTATCTTCCACAAGCATTCAGAAACTACTTCACATGTACATAAAAAAAGCTGGAACGAGCAACATAAACTGCAGGGGAAATAATTAACACCGTATCTGCATAGCGCCCCCCCCCCATTCATATGTGAAATGCATCATCGCCATTATAGACAAACTCCAACAGGCTCTGAAATGATCGTCACCCGCGAACGAAGAGAGAGAGGTGATAATGCTTTCGTCG
>LQNS02000136.1:2324932-2336760 GCA_001587735.2 Parhyale hawaiensis
CACTGGTACGTCCTTTATCGAACAGCTCCATATTCCACAAGCATTCAGAAACTACTTCACATGTACATAAAAAAGCTGTAACGAGCAACATAAAGTGCAGGGGAAATAATTAATACCGTATCTGCATAGCGCCCCCCCCCCCATTCATATGTGAAATGCATCATCGCCATTATAGACAAACTCCAACAGGCTCTGAAATGATCGTCACCCGCGAACGAAGAGAGAGAGGGGATAATGTTTTCGTTGAAAGTTTAAGCATATATATGTGCTTGTTTATATATTTTTCTATATTATTTGTCTGTCCACCCAAAAAGCGGTCGAAGGAGTTGAGCAATGTTCATAATTTTTTGCAGGGAGTTTGGAGGATTGACCTAGATGTGACTCGTGCCAAACACTTAGGCCTAGCTGGCCATCAAAAATAACGGCTTTGAATTTGCCTCCACCGGGGCAGAATGTCTTACGCCACGAAGCGTTCTATTTTTTCCTATGTTATTATTGAGGCTCTACTCTCTGAGATCGGTGCTTTGACCTAACCTTGTTCATCAAAAATGACTGCGTTGAATTTTCCCTCACCGCGAGTGAAGGTCTTACGCCACGAAGCGTTCTAGTATAGACTGAATTTTGTTTTTCAGCTGGGGCCTCGTTGTATACCATACGCATACAGCCACAGCCGGAGCGGAAAGGAAGACATATACGTAGTACGACAAAAAAACGGGAATTCAATCACAAGGAACAATACAGTCCTCTTGGAAACCCACAAACCGCAGCAGAGCACAAGCTCACGCGAGAACAGATTACCAGGCACAGAGCCCGAATAGACACTGCGGACACACGAGTTCTGTATGATGAGAAAAAGAGAAACACGAAGATAAGGACAGTGAAGTAGAGTCCACGCGGTAGCCCACAACCTACAATATAACACAACTTTACGCGTGAATAGTCTGCTTGTCCCTGAGCCGGATCAGACAGTGGACACAATGGGGGACCCCAGACAGTTGCCCATACACTCTCGCCTTCTCGGCGCTATGTAGGGGGTGTGACGCTGTCTGGGGGGTGAGACGCTATCTAGGGGGTGTGACGCTATCTAGGGGTTGTGACGCTATCTAGGGGGTGTGACGCTATCTAGGGGATGTGACGCTATCTAGGGGGTGTGACGCTATCTGGGGAGTGTGACGGTATCTAGGGGGTGTGACGCTATCTAGCGGGTATGACGCTATCTGGGGGGTGAGACGCTATCTAGGGGGTGTGACGGTATCTAGGGGTTGTGACGCTATCTAGGGGGTGTGACGCTATCTAGTGGGTGTGACGCTATCTAGGGGGTGTGACGCTATCTGGGGAGTGTGACGCTATCTGGGGGGTGTGACACTATCTAGGGGGTGTGACACTATCTAGGGGGTGTGATGCTATTTAGGGGGTGTGACGCTATCTAGAGGTGTGACGCTATCTAGGGGATGTGACGCTATCTACGGGGTGTGATGCTATCTAGGGGGTGTGACGCTATCTAGTGGGTGTGACGCTATCTAGGGGGTGTGACGCTATCTAGGGGGTGTGAACACTCCAAACAAGTACAAAAATTCGGGAAAGAAGAGGAACAACAAAACTATTCGATATTATTAGTGAAATTAGGAAAAGAGAGGAAGTATGTGGACACGAAAAGACGCGCGCTCCGAAGGCCTATAACAGCTTTGGGTTACATTAGACAGCTGGCAACAGACGGACGAAGAGTCCCATACTCAGAGAGGAGCCGAGGCCCAGGCGCCGACCTCTCAATGCTAAAATGTACTGGACATTTGCATGTGGTCAAGACTCCCCAAATCATGAGAGGCGATAGAGCTGCGGCGATGCTTAAATTACAGTAATTCGATGCAACAACTGGGGACAATGCGAGTATTCTTTGTTCAAATTCTTGATTGGCTGTAGGAAAAGGCTACTACAAAATCAGGTATTTTTCATAAATTATGCACAAGAATATAACGGTACTACGCAGTTACTACATCGCTGAGCAGCAGGCCTGTGCTCTATAGCACATATACTCAAGCACAGTATATGTATGTATAATATTGCTATATATATGTGTGTGTGCTATATAATGCTTATATACAGTGGGGGCGAAACAAATATTCGTACACCATAAAATTATTTATAAAAATCTAGCGAGCCGAAAATAATATATTAACACAGTATTTGTATTTGTGCGTTAACAACATACAACAAAACAAGTAAATTTCTCTATAATAAAAATTATATAAGAATTTATATAGTTAGGTTGAAAAAAGTATTCGTACAACACAAAAAAAATTGTTTTAAGACATTTAATATTTAGTGGCGCAGCCTTTGTTCAGTTCAACGGCAATTTATCTCTTTCTATAGCTTTTAACCAGGCCTTGACATGTTTCCAGAGGGATTTTAGCCCATTGTTCTTTGCAGATTTCTTTGAGTTCCGGAATGGACTTCGGCCTACTCGCATTAATATTTAATTTCAGAAATCGCCCACAAATGTTCTATCGGATTCAAATCTGGAGACTGGCTTGGCCATTCAGGTTGTTGTACATAATTATCATCGAACCATTTCTTTGTGGTTTTCGCCGTATGTTTAGGGTCGTTGTCCTGCAGAAAAACGAATTCTTGCGGTAGCCCGAGTTTTTGAGCCGACGCATGCAAATGTTCCCTCAAAATGTTCTGATACACCTGAGCGTTCAGTCTCCCTTCTATGATAAGAATGTAACCTGTTTTACGTGAACAGCATTCCCAAATCATAACGTTACCACTAAAAAGTTTCACAGCAGGAATGGTGTTTTTTTGGTATGAATGCCGTTCCGTCCTTCCTCCACACATGGTTCTTCGAATTTCGTCCAAGTAGCTCTATGTTAGTCTCATCAGACCACAACACGTTTTCCCAGAATGACTCAGGCTTGTCCTTTTGCTCACGGACGAAATTCAGACGAGCTTCTCTATTTCGTTTAGACAGCAGGGGAGTTTTGCGTGGAGTCCGAGAACATAAACGGTTTCGGTGCAGCTCGTGGCTTAATATTATTGAACGAAGGCTAGCGCTTGTCTCTGCTGCTAGCAAGTCCTCCTGAAGCTCTTTGCGAGTAGTCATGTGATTTTTGGGCACTTTCCTGGCCCTTTTTCTTGAAGCTCAGGAGGAAATCTTCCGCAGCCTGCCAGATCAAAGTTGGTTGGTTTTCGATGGTTTCCAAACTTTTAAACCTTTCGGTAACCGACCTGACGGTGGCAAACGGCATTTTTAGAGTCTACGATAATGCCTACAACTTTTCCCGGATTTCCATTCGCTAGCTAGAGCACTTTGAGAGCGCATACCTCCACCAAGCGAGGCAACGGTAGCCAAAATTTCAAATTGGTTCAGAAACCATAATTTTCTTTGTATAAACTCCGAAATCTAATCATGTGTGTCTTTTGATAGTAATAACAGGTTGTGAAATTTTCTTGAAGATTCGTTCATAACTTTTTGAGTTACACTGCTAACAAACTTTATGACAAACCTAAGTCAAACATACAAACGAACAAACCGATCTGCACCAAAATTCAATCATATTTGTCTTTGAACATTACTAACAACCCCAATAAATTTCATAAAGATCCATTCATTATTTTTTGCGGTATTGGGCTAACAAGCATAAAATTAAAAACAGTGACAAACGAACGAACAAACGGATCATTACCAAAATTTAGTCATTTACTCTTTGTTATATACCTAACAACTCCTGTTAATTTCATAAAAATCCATCCATAACTTTTGGAGTTATGGCATTGAGAAAAATGAGGCAGACAAACAAACAACCGGATGAACATATCTTCACCAAAAGTTAATTATCTGTTTCTCCTAACATACCCAACAATCCCTGTAAATTTCGTCCAAATTGGTTCAGAACTTTTTGAGTTATCTTGGTGACAGGCAGACAAATAGACAAAGAGACACACAAACACGACAAAAACATAACCTCCTTGGCGGAGGTAATAATCATCTCTTTTACCCTTTTACAGAATTCGTAAGCTCCCTGCTTTTTGCCATGGTTACAACCTTCTTCTTCGTTGTCGCATGAAATGACCCCAAAGCTGTTCAAAGACTATAGTAGACTTCTAACGTAAAATCTAGAAGGTTCTAGAAAGTTTTTGAACAGTAAAATCAATTTTAAAATAAAAAAAATCGTTTTATACGAATACATTTTTAAATCCCAGATATGTTGAAATATCATAGAATTTACATAATTCATTATAATTGTTAGTTTTGTTGACAGTTGACAGTTTTGTTGCCAGCGTCAATTTTTAACACTTAAATGCAAATACTGTATCAATATATTTATTTTTAGTTTGCTACTTTTTTAAATACACGATTTCAAGGTGTACGAGTATTTATTTCCCCCACTGTATATATAGCTAAACCACAGCACCTCGCTATTCACACGAGCTTTTGAATATTGGACGGTGCCAAAAACATAACTCACGTTTTTTATAATTAATGAACATGTCGCACGAAGAGGTTATAAGAATAAAGTAAAAGTCACAGCTCCGTCGGCAGCCCCGCGAGTACAGACGAAACAAGTAACCAATTTAACATGGGAAAGGGGGCATACAAACACCTTGCCTATGAACAGTCTAGGCATATACGACATCAAATCTTAGTCATCCACCCACATTTATATGTGAGTCTAGATGTAGTGAGCTTAATTTAAACAGTAAAATAATAAATATGTTCCGATGGAGTTGACTCAATGATACTTTTCCTGCAGGTAGCTTTAAATTTTTTAGTTGCATTTGCATAATATAGTGAAGATGATTATTATTATATTCCCAGTTTTACCACCGCACTAATATAGTAAAGAATATGATAGTGTGGTGGTAATCAGAGACAACTCTTTTCGTGTCCACTGTAGCTGAACAGCGGGTATTTTAGTGTTAAATAAACTCTAGCATTCGCTGCATCGCGGGATTTGTTAACTGTCGAGAGAAAGGAGGACGCTTTCAAATACGAGTATTGTAAGACATACACTCTTGTTCTGAACATTCACTGCGTCTGCAGTACTTGCATAGTTAGCCGTTGATGCGAAAGACTGTAGACTATTTTTTATACAAAGTAGGTAGATGAAGCACATCCTAGTAGAATCTACGAAAAGACACATCGCTACTGATTATTTTGATTATAGATATGTGAATTTATATGTAGATATATACACTGTGCAATACATAGATATAAATTTATAATTAGGAAGCAGCCTCCGTCAAGGACCTATAGTGTCATTAAAATTTTATAGTTTTAAATACCCGTATATACATACACTGACACACGCATCAAAACAATTTTCCAGTGTGTAAACTAGATTAAGGCAAAAACACTGCAGGTTCTTATACATATATTTATACATTGACACAAATCTATTCGATCGAGAGTCGCGTATATCGTCACGTTTGCCCCGTTGTAGCTTTTTTGATATGCATGCGAATGACGACAAAAAGGCAGAAATAACTCCGCGTCAGAATCACGGCGGCGACCAATTTTCCGTAAGTAACGCTCCGAAACATGTTACCCCAATGATATAGTTACCCCTGCACGCCCGAATATACAGACTTGTGTCAAAATTTCCTTCAATTTTATCAACATTATTCCTGAATACAAAATAAATATAGTTCTGTTTCTCGCGTTCACAAATTCATGCATGTGCAATCAATAGACACTGGAAACGTCAACGGGAAATGATCTCAGTATTAGCTTCATTTTTATACTGAAACCGAACGCCCTCTCTGGCCTAAACAAGAGTTTAAATTACCTGAGTCTACCACAGGACGTGTTACTAAAATCATAGCAGTGTACTAGGCGCTAATTCACTGTTTAAATTCGAAGACTAAGAGTGTTTTTCGATAACAAGAAGACGTGCGTATAAGAGAAGTAGCACGTGACAAATTGGTCATACAGGTACGTAAGAGGTAATGATAATTCACTCGCAGTCAAAATGAAATTCATTTAAATAGATAAATAGGCGCTAGTTTAGTATGTGCATGGCCTTCCTTAGATACAGGTTCAATATGAGTGGCTATATATGTTAGACAAATATTGAAGCTGAACCGAACCCAATATATATACATATATATCAACATTTTCTTCATTGACATAATCGACTGTAACGTAACACTTGGTTTACGGTTGGCCAACTATATGTGACCGGTAAATGTTGAGCTATATATGCATCACTGCATGTAAGGGGACCTGCATAGCTATATCCGCATCGAGATAAAAAATATTAATGCATAAATTGTTCGACTTGAAACTCTCGAGATTAAGGGTGCGTTGGATTGGGCGCAAAAATTAATCCTTTTAGGCTTGAT
Organism: Parhyale hawaiensis; assembly: GCA_001587735.2. Taxonomy (NCBI): domain Eukaryota; kingdom Metazoa; phylum Arthropoda; class Malacostraca; order Amphipoda; family Hyalidae; genus Parhyale; species Parhyale hawaiensis. Next base: position 2,331,275 of record LQNS02000136.1, read on the forward strand.
TTTTCTGATGTTTAAGAGAGGAGATTTAGCTTCGTAACTTTAAATGTGTTCCAAGTGTTAGACACAACCTAATTTCCTTGAGCCGACGGAAAATGCCATTTTCCGGAGCAAGATTGAGTGTCTGGAAGAATCAATGGCAACTGTTTAAGGACACGCCAGAAACTCAATTCAACGAGTTGAAACCAAAGCACCTGCCTCAAGTTTCGAATAAGTCAAGCCTCAATGGCCTAATTTTTGGCTCTCACTCGAACGTGCCTGACGTATTCATAGCAAGAAAGAGCTAATAATGAAGTTAATAAGTAAGTGACGGTCTCTTAATAAAGAAGGCTGGAAATTTAATTACAGTTAGTGACCTCCTATGGAGGTGACCTTATTCAGATTTAAAATTGTTAGTAACAGGTGTTCGACACTCTTCAATAAAGGGTAAATATCAGATACTGGAAGTAAAACTGCTAAACCTATAGGTAAAAAATGCATAAAACCGGATGACCCCATATGGTATGAAAAGAACCTCCTATGATTAATTACCATAGTATCTACAAATTTAGCCTTTCATTTCCTATAGCCTGATCCCTTTTTTGATCTAAGCAACCTAACCTTGTTTGGATTAAAAAAGTTGGGTAATTACTCAAGGATTGAAAATGTCAGGTTAGGTAAGCAAGGTCGGGTTTTCTCTATAATCGCAATCATAAACTAGAGCACTCTGAGAGCGCATACCTCCGCCAAGCAAGGTAACGGTAGAAAAATATTCAAATTGGATCTGAAACTATTATTTTCTTTGTATAAACTGCAAAATTTAATCATTTGTGTTTTTTTTCTTTATATAGTAATAACAGCTTGTGCAATTTTCTTGAAGATCCGTTCATAAGTTTTTGAGTTTTACTGCTAACAAACGTTAAGACAAACATGAGTCAAACATACAAACGATCAAACCGATCTGCAATAAAATTTAATCATTTATGCCCTTTAACATAACTAACAACCCATATAAATTTCATAAAGATTCATTCATTATTTTTTGAATTATTGTACTAACAAGAATAAAATTAAAAACAGTGACAAACGAAAGATCGAACGAACAAACGGATCATTACCAAAATTTGGTCATTTACTCTTTGTTATATACCTAACAACTCAATCATACAAATCCATCCATAACTTTTTGAGTTACGGTATTGAGAAAAATGAAGTAGACAAACAAACAAACATACAAACGGATATACATCCCTTCACCAAAAGTTAATCATCTGTTCTTCCTAGCATACCTAACAATCCCTGTAAATTTCGTCCAAATCGGTTCATTACTTTTTAAGTAATCTTGGTGACAGACAAAGAGACAGACAGACAAACACGACGAAAACATAACCTCCTTGGCGGAGGTAAAACACGTCAAAACGTTGATTTTTGGCTTTTAGGCACATATAGTTATATAGGTACTCTAACCAAATCTATCAATATACTTCATAAATTTGTAATCTTGGCTTGTATGCAATTACACGATACTTCAATAAGTGATTCAACTGTTGAATTTAAAAATAGAAGTACATAGTCAGTTTTCTAAAATTCACCCGGAAAATGAAGGTTTTTATAAGCTGTTATAGGTGAACTTCCAGCTTAGGATAATTTCCTGTATTGCTAAAAGAAAATTGCACGAAAAAATGCTGAATATTACAGCAATTAATTAAAGTTACGAAATGAAGTTCGTATACTTGACAGGAAAAAAACGTCAATAGAAGAAATACTTGATTTTACAATGGGTTTAGCAATTCACGAATCAACAGAAATTGAAAACGAAAACTAATGTGTGAATAATTTAGCTCTTCCAAAAATTTTACGCAATTATTTACGCTAAAACTTTTGTTTATTGACAATTGAACTGATATTTCGATCATGAAGAAAAGGGCACATAACTCTAGAATAAAGAACTAAATATAAGAATAGATTTTTCATTTGCTAGTAAAATGGAATTAACTAATTATTCTGCTTTGGGGTTTCAACCATCTTTGCATCTATATTCGTTAATCCCTATTTTCGCTCTCAGTAATAAGTACAACAGACAAAGTAAGAAAAACACAAAAAGGCATCTACACGGTAAAAATGCCCCAAAATTTTGTGCAAGGATGACGTCACACGCAGTCAGCGCTTACTTACTTGATCATAAATTCGTGTTCATGATTACGAGCTCTGCATGTGCAGGTATAGTCGCATCAGAGGGAAATTTTGCTATTATGTAATATAGCTCGACTGCTCCGGATAAAGCGAAATAATAACCCGCAAGGCATTTTATGTTAGTAAAACACAATATAACGAACACCAGCGATGGTTCGTATTTATTTATATATAGATATCTTTACATCCCACTGTAAAATAAAACACAGTTCTTTATTATTTATTTACTTCTGCATAATAACACACACTGCAGGTTGTTGGTTGCTAAGCTTGCCCGGTTCACCGTCCCAATCTGAAGGTATTAAGCACATGGAAACGGTATCTACTGAACAGCAAAGTCATCGTCTTGCCTGATTTTTTTTTTTGCTTTAAACTTTGAAGGCGTACTAATTAAGTACTGTACCTCGATCTAAGTGGCAGCACAACGAATAGGCCTATTTTAATTTTCTCCGAGTTCATTAATGCTTAAATGGAGTATAATTAATCAACAAAGGGAAAGCAACAGATATCTGCATGTAAGAACAGAGGACACGTTGATTTCGTTGAAGCAATTATTTTCTGCCGTCACTTGATGACGACGCGGGCCACATATATATCAGCAATACCATACATGTAGGTATCTCTTAATTGTGTCACGCTCATATGAAAATAGATGGGCGAAAAGTGAGCCAAGCTGGAGATTGTGGCAATCCTGTCGCGCTCTGATGAATACCGGTGAGGGAAATAAGACCCAGGTTGAAGTTAGATGATAGCTATACATGCAGCTAGTATAGGGAAGCTTTTCAGACTTGGATATCTGATCGAGTAACGATAAAAAACAACAACAGTTTCTCGCAGCACTTTCATGGATACTGATTTTGACTTTCTTCAAACATCAAAACTTCACTTGCTCTGAGTTCACGATGAGCAAATTGAGTATATATTTATTCATACAATCAATGATCGAAGCAGGGAAGAGATATTCTTTGGAGGACATGGAAACAAAAGAAGACAAGCGAAGAACAGGAGGGTTTGGTTGTAGTAATTATTTTCCTCTGACAAAACAGTTTCTCCATAGAGAAAAATTTAGAATGAAGTAGTATCATTGTGTATCAATGGTACGCAGCTGAAATTTGTATTATGGGTGATGCATGATTGGGCTGAATATGAATCAAATTTGCTGTAGGTCACCGAAAGAAAGGAAGAATTTATTGAACCCGCATGCTGCTTAATATAACTGCATATGAAGCTAAAATTTATCGAGCGCTCAATCTCGTATACCCGTACAGATGGTTTGAATGTAAACATTGCTTGTTAATTGCAGTACATCCTCTATAAGACAAGGTGTCACGAAAGTATGATCAATGAAGATGGATAACAACAAATTGTTCGCTGTCATTTTTGACGGCTGAGTACACTATATATATACATGTAGCATAGTAGCTACCATGCAGAAGAATTAAACTTACACCTTTCAGTAGAATAAGCCGTATATAATTGATGAGTTAAACTTATTAAATGCAATAGAATGTTGCAATTAAGCATTAAATAAATATAATTAATAGTTTTCAAAAGTATATACACTTAATATGTTATTGTGTTGTCATTACGTTTGTTAAAAAAAGTTCGTATATTATACAGTGCGATAAAAAAATTGCGATTATTATTTTTTTTAAACGCTGAATTACACCGTAAAAAACAGCACAAAAGTAATAGCTTGCGGACTTTCTATTCGATATAATATAGAGGTGACTCTTAAAGTTCAAGAACTTATGGAAAACTTCAAACTTTTCGAAAATTAGACTGGAACGAGAAAGTCCAGAGGGTTATACCTTGTGTTTTGCAATATGTAGTAGTAGTAGTAGAAGTTTTACTAGCGCTTCAGTGGCACACTGCCTATATCGCGCCGAACTATTCCTGTGTTTAACCACAGGCTCGTGCGCCAACTAGGNAACTGCGGCCAGATGCTACATCCCCTGCGGAGAAGGCACTCGGGACCCTTGGGTGCGTGATGCCCAAACATATTGTGGCAGGGAAAGGGCCCGCCACAATATGCCCCTGAGGGCTGTTTTGCAATATGAAAAGATTCTACATTTTGCATTGGAAGGGAAAATTTTAAAGTGAAGAAAGCAAGTTTTAAAGGCTTCCGCATCAGTTCTGTGTTACAGCTAGTCGATCAAGCTAGGTAATGCGCAGGCTATGATATTTCCTATATATATATCTATATATGTATGTTGTAGATGAGATGAAATATATAGTGAATGAGTGAAGTGCAGATTCTTGCACCTGGATGCAGTTAATACAGGAAATGAGCAATTGCGCGATCAATATATTTATTATGTAACCAAATTTCCCAATTGGGGCATCTATATATATAGATTGCGAAGATATATGGACACGTTTAGGAATATTAACTCCGTGACGAGAAAAGAAAATTTTCGGAAAGGAGAATTTCTACAGAATATATATAAAGACACGCAAATAGCAGTCATTTATAGATATAAATTTATTATTTTGGCGAATAATTGAAGGTAAGTAACACTGATCACTTATATTGACGCGGGATCCGGCAATATGAATTGTAAATGATATAGGAACGATTTATACATACAAACTGCTCATGAAACGTTGTACGCCGTAAGATAACAGAAAAAAATTCAATAAAAAATAATTAAATGTCATCTTTTATAAATGGATGGAAATTAAAACTAGCCTTAAAATATATATGTAGCGTTGTAAATTTAAAGACGACTGATGGGAGTTGGGATGGTGCAGAAATCTAGGAATTGCATCAAATGAAAATTCTAGAAGAAACGGTACGGACGCTCAATATATGTCTTCCACGAAGAAAAAAAAAATAGGAACGCTATACATATTCATTCTGATTACAATTTTTTCAAGTAATTATTTAGAGGAGCTTCAAATTGTTCAAAGAAAAAAAAAAAAAAACTATGAAACATTAGGCAAATTTCTCATGATTTTCTTTAGTTGTAAAATTATCAACATATGTAGCTCAAATTTTTTGCGTTTGGATAGAGAAGTTCCATCGTGTTACCTGTTTCAAAACTGGCAAATGCAGTAAAGGTTTTTACGTGTGTCTGTTTGTGAAATAAAAATTCACATTTTTTTCGTTAGAATTTTATGTCAAAAACCACATGTGAACTGAAAAATTTGTCATATTCTGGACATAGCAGTTAAACGATATTACCTTTTGCCATTGCGTCGACGCCGTTTGGTGGCATAGACGGTGCCTAGTGAGCTCATAGTAGCCGGAGCAGCGCTAGTGCCACTAGTTGTAGTGCTCTGTGTCGAGGAATTAGTGCTTTGCTGACTCAGCA
>LQNS02000136.1:2347846-2363356 GCA_001587735.2 Parhyale hawaiensis
TAGACGGGGGGATGGGGAGCTGAAGGGAGGGGGAGGCTGATCCATGGTGATATCCAACCCTATTCCTTGAATGCACATTCGCAATAACATCCCGCGTTTCACCCAGAAATGTAAACAAATTTTCTCGCCGCCCTGAGGTTTCAAATGCGACAGAAGCAAATTGGTGCACGTTATGTCGGCATATATTTCTGCTTACAGTAAATTAGTTTACATCTAATGTTACACAAATTTATTACTGGAGGCAGGTCACAATATGAAAATTCATTGAAGAAAGTAATTTACTGAAGCTAATGGCATATAAGATGTTAGTATTGTTTAATGTATAAAAGACGATCGAATAGCTCTGTAGGATTAAGAATATAACAATTTGATTGCCCCAAAATTAACTTTATTTCATCCAATGATTTTACGTGCACTTGCTGGATGCGTTAAAATAAAATCATCAATAGGACTTTATTCTCCAAAACTAACTTTATTTGAAGCGTGGCTAGATTATACGTATGTGTAAAATTACCGCTCTTACCAAATTTCTAAAATCTTTTAATTTTCAATACATAAACTAAATGCATCACTATAGCGATCAGACGTATGTTTTCTCTCTTATATTTATCAGTATACGCTTCGAATTTTCAAAAGGATCCATAACAACAAGAACTATAAAAGATCATGGCTTACATGCATGGCGACTATACTCAATAAACTCGCTATAATACATAGAATCAATAAATCAAGTGTTATATACACTTTTTACAGTGGACACAATTATGCATAAGACGCATGAAGTTTCACAAAATAATGCATTATCAATCAAAGCTCATAAAAAAGCACGCCTGTCATTTTCATTATTTATAGTAACAAATTTATCACGCAAAAAAATGACTCGTTGATTTAGCTAATGTATGGCAATATATACTCGTAACAATAGAATATATATTAGGCTCTTCAGATTGTAAGTAGATGCAGTAATGATCTCCGTGGCTAGCTTATAATATTGGAAAAAAGGTGTAATTTTTCAAACTTGATAGAGACTTCCATTGCAATACAGAGAACTCCTGAAAGAGAAGCCCCTGGGACTTAGAAAACTCCTTAAAGGGGAGACGGCATACAACACCATCTGCCGTGAATTGTATCATCGACCTATACCATATATTAAATGACCTACAAAAATGTGCAGTGACACTTAACCGGTACTATAGATATATATAATAATGCATTCAACTGAACACGGAGCTCATAATTTAGCATGGGCTCGCCAAATGAAATGTTATATAAATATAACCAATCCACGGGATACAAGCGTGCCGTAGAACTGATCTAACTGTTGAGACTAGCTAGCCCCCCCCCCCCATGAAACTGACAATAATTAAGCCTGTCTCCGAGGACCTTTACGTTGGTTGCATTTGCTCAAAAACAAATTTCTACTCGTACCAGAAATTAAAAAAGTATACATATTTAAACTGGACAAATTTGACTGGGCGCATATTGCTGTTAATTGGACAGTATAATAAAATGCGCGTATATTGCAAAGACTGTGGTGCTAACGTAATGTGCTGGTCACATGAACATTTCGCTTGTTGAAATTTTCCTCCAGAAAAAATAGAGTAACGAGGGACAATTCTGTACAATGTATTCTTTTACAATTCACCCCTGAAGTTGAAACTACATAAACCGAACACTTTACCCATTCAGCCCATTTCAATCGACGACACCATTCATAAAGCGTCTTTGTTGTCATATTAATTTCCGCGTGCTCCCTGCATGCACTATAGTATCAAGATCCACCCGATAATCGCTCGATCAGTATACAGAACACAACTATAGCTCGGTTGCTGATTTTGTACGTACACGAAAGACTTATGTGTATCTGGAAAAAGGGTTTCTGCAATATTGACACAAATCATTAGGAATGGGCTTTCAATACATGACAACTTTTTTAACGTCAAAAGATTATCTTCTACTGATTTCATTACTATAAAGAATCAACAATATTAGCCGAAATATTACGACATAAATCCTAATATGATCTTCAATAATAAATCTTCAGAAAGCGAAAACACTGAATACTGAAGTCTCTCATATAGAGTTGGTATTATATGCAAGTCCAAACAGACGAACAAAACAACACTTTAAAAAATAAAATCAGCGCGTGTCTATATAGAAGCAACAATATTTTTATTCAGTTTTCCTAATATATGGAAAAACTTCCCGAACTTGCATTTCAAATTTTGCAATTTCACTTGTCCACCATTGCGATCATGAATCAATCTTAGATCACACTTGATCTCCTACTTTTGGGAGAAGTCATATTGCGGCTGAGATCACGTACGGAGCAATCATACAGGATCACAACCAGAATCACACTAAAACTGGTCACACACACACACACGGAGGAATCACCATGAATCATTCGCAGGGCTGCTACACGAAGACATCAATGAATAAGCCCATAGGTTTGAAACGGTGAGAAGCAAAGGGCGTCCGATATAATTAATATAGCGAGCTACGTGTGGATTTTTATAAATTGGAATTAACGAGAGGCATATATTCATTTGCATTGCGGAGAAACAACTGAGTCTATGCAAGTTTCAAATTCAGCAGTAACGTATTAATTATGCAGGGACTAAAGAGCGAGCATAATTAAGTTAAATAAGGGAGAGTAAAACAATTATTTAGCCTTTATTAACAATAAAATACTGAGCAACGAGGCTTGAGACTTAACATAATTCTAGATACATATTTTGTATTTATCGTGATTAAATTTCAGAACATTAGAATTTATGGTTCCGAAAGGAACAGAAATATACTGAACATCTTAATTTGTTTATACATGTACGGGGTTGCTTGTTCCACTCATCTTTCAAAAATTCCCATAATCTATCCTGATTTCTATAGGATTTTTGGGTTGAACACGTTCTATAATGATCTTCCACACGTTTTCGATTGGATTGAGATCAGGGCCTTGGAGTGGCGAATTCATAACTGCTATCCGTTCATCCTTCAAGAAAGGGGCAACTGTCCTAGCTTTGTGACAAGGAATGTTGTCTTGCATTGAAATGGATGTTTGCACAGTTGCAGTTCTTGAAAATATTAGTGCATGCTAGCGAATGAGCTCTTTATACTCTGCCGCATTTAATGAACCATGCAGGCAAACAAGTGGTCCAGGCCCGGAGGCAGAAATGACTCCCCACACCATGGGCATGACGCAGCTCCTCAGAGCTTCACAGTTTTCTTGACGCACTTTAGAGATATCCTTTCACCTACTTTACGTCGAACATATACCCTTGTTTATCAGAACGAGTCATATTGAACTTGAATTCGTCCCTATATAAAATGCACTGTAGCCCATCGTGCATCCTGCCATACGTCATGTTCTTAATTCAGTAAACTGTAGTCTCAGTTTTTCATTCATTCTTTTTTTTTTAATCAGAAGGTTTGAAGCAGGAACACATGCAAGCAAAGCAGCTTGCGTTGGTGTGAGACAGCAAACCGCGACACCTTGCCGACGAACAATTCATCCACCTCACGAGCAATTTCAGCTACAGACTTAATTAAAAATTAAGGCCCTTCATGCTGTTTCACTATATGGTTTTGTCTTCTCCCGGAGTGGTGTTTGGCAACGTTTTAACATTTTTTTCCTGTCTAAATCTGGCTATGATACGTTCCACTCTGCTACAAGATCATCCCATGGCATTAGAAATCTCTGACAGTGATATCCCATTTTTGTGGAGACAATCGTTTTTTAGCTTGACATTGGTCGAGCCATGAATAGACGCCATAGACGCCATGATGAAGTTCAACTGGTTGCAATAATGCAGAAGCTTCAACAATACAATGGATCTGAAATTTATTTAATCTGGGAAGTCCTTGAAATTAAAAGCGTTGTAATACAGACATCACTAAGGGTTACTGTTGCATTTCTGATGGTGTCCCTTTAACTTCACCCCCGAGGAAAAATGCAATATTTTCATTCTATTCCTATTTATTTCGTAACCATGTTTCATAATGTTTTGAAATACATACAGACAAAATATGTAATGCCTCCACGGTATAGCAACATGCTTACCTTCCCAGCTCTAACGCCTTGTATTGCAGGTTCGAGGCCAACCCAGGCATGCGAGCTGTGCTGATCTAGGTGTGCTGACTCGGCAGTTGCGTGCCTATTATAGTGCACCGTGGTGGAACTTGCCTTGCTCAGAGATAAGGGGGGGGGGGATGGCGAGGGTCGCGGGTCATTTGAGTCTTCCGTCAAACTGGCGTCATAGTTCTTAATGACCCGTGGCCGACTGCAGTCGCGCTTACTCCTCTGGGACCAGTGGGCCTATATGAGAAACATAAATGAATGCACGTGGGTTTCCCAATTAAGAGTGGGGTCAAAGTTTACTTTATCTTTAGAATTATAGGTTAACATCCATGCCTTTGGTTCAGTACCTATTTTATTTGCTAGAAAGGTTCAGTGATTGTGTTACTGTCCCTTGACTTATGCTCGCTACTGTATATTCCAACAATTTTTTGCTAACCTGTCATCCGGACCTCAATCAGAAAAACGTAAAAAATTCTTATTTTTCACTATGCCAAGACCACTGGTAACTATCGAACGATACAATGATAACCAAGCTAATTATTTCAGCCAAGATAATAAGTGCACAAAGTACATAAATACGACAACAAAGAAACTTCTCACCATAGGAATAGATCCTAGAATTTATCCAACATTGATTTTAGCTGTATGCAGTCGCACGTATCTATGTTTCGGTAGCGTTTTCAATTATATATTCCATTCGCACAAAAATACAGTGGATATTTTTTATAACTGCAAAGAAGCGATTTTTTTTTAATGGGCTGGACGAATAGTCCCAGCGCACCATAAGAAGCAAGCACAAATTTCAACTCATTTGGAGGCCCAAATTGACTGACTTCTATTTCCGGTGAAAATAGCGCTATTAAAACTGTGCTCAGATATGCGTACAGTGGGATAAATAGTTAAGGCGTGCTTGTTAAGTCTGCAATATTGCCTATTGTGCAACCAGTTGTCTTTGCATGAAGGATGCAATTTCGATTCAACTGAAACTGCAATTATAATAAAATGAGACTCAAAACATCGAGTTAAGAACAAAATAAAAAAACTCATGCATGCGACTCCTGAACACACGATACTAGCCAGTTCAGGAATTCCAAATTAAAATTTTTCTCGAGCTCTAAGTAAATCATCAGAGAAAACGATATTAAATCTGAGAGCGAGTTCACACGTCCCTCATCGTAACGCATTCAATCACAAAAATGAACAGGAATTGTGCGTCAATTTTTTCTATCTCTGTACACACGTAGAAGCGCCATTCAAATGAATCACGCCGCCGGATCTCATAATCTAATATAGCCTGACTTTGAAAGGAACAGCCTACTCTGAAAATAGTTTTAGCCCGATAATCCGATAGAAGAGAAATCAGCACAGATCAAGCAGCCGAGTTTTCAAATTAAAGATGGCGACATGGCGTCCGTTTTCTTATAATATTTTCAGGTTATGTAGTTTTCTTTTGTTACACGGGAGTATAGTGATGCTGATCAATAAAGTCACGACAATAAAGCATTTTCTCGACTTGTTCATGATTTGAGAACTCTCTAAAAGATAAATTCAGTATTTATGGGTTCTGTTTACTGAACTTGAATGAAGCAGCGTGTTACAAAAAAGGACATGCTTCAGCCTTCAGTCTCCCGCATTTGCTGCAGCTGCTTCTATCAAATCGCGCCGCGTCCATCAGTTTGACTGAACGCGTGAAGATGAGGGACGTGTGAACACGGCCTTATACCGCGTAAATGTTCTGCAAATGTATTTATCACGTTTTTGACCAGTACCACGTATTGACAATGCATTCTACAGTAATAATTGTTTGCAGCTTCATTATCAAAGGGTTTCACGTGTGGCTTCATATATCAGGAATGACTCATGAACTTTAGGGCTTCCTTTTTTTACACATGTCAACGGCGTTAGATTTCTTTAGTAAACATACAGTTGACTTTTCCCTTAAACCCGAATGTTAACTTGTCTCCAAATTTGTAAATAGGCAATTCTTACGAAATACCAAATTTTAGTTCCGCGCTCGATCTGGAGTGGATTCTGAAAACCAGTTTCGAAGCCAAAGGAAATGCCGCGCTTTGCCGAGTATCGGAAGAATTTGCGTCCTGTGTGCAGCACTCAATTGCAGATGTTCCTGTCTCATTAAGAGCTCATGCTGTGCGCCATATCCTGCATCGGCTCGGTCATTAGTAGTAGCGGTATAGAACTACAGAAGTTTGCTAGGGCTTCAATGGCTTCGGCCGTATTGCACCGGAGGTCTCTCATAATAATAAGCCCGACTCTAGTCACATCTTATCTGGAGACTGTATCCATCGACGCTATTACCACCAAAGGATAGGAACTTTCAAGGATTTCGCTGCAGCCATTATTTTCTACAATTTGATTTATTTCTTTGACGAAATAAATTTATGCGTGAGTAAACTTTCAGAGAATTGGTCATTCTTAAGTACCAACCGTACTTACATTTCGGCCATCCTATCTTGTGGCGTGTATCGCTTTCACTGGGAAGCAGTAGGTTACCTCGGCTATTATAGCCATAGGCCTTTGGGACGTCTGCCTTTCGTGCCCACTACCATGCTTCTTTGTGTTTTCATGCTGCTACTGTTGATTCGTAGCCCTGCTTTCTCCTTTCCTGTGCGCGCTGATCCTGTGTGGGAACACCTTCGTGCATGGGTTCCACGTTTCTATCGACATACTACGAGTCCACGTTCTTTTCTCCGTGACATCGTCTTCGTGCGGAAATGGAGGCTAAAACCTTTGACTATAAGTAACCAGAATCAGCCGCATCCTAACTGCATAAAACTCACATAATTACTTTAATTATTATTATAATTAGCTTAATTTTCGTTACGCAGCACGGAAAGTCTTCGATAAACCTATAGCACTGCTCAACCGCATTTCGGGGGAGACCGGCCACTAACTTTGTGCAATAATGAAATCCCTTGACCACATAATCAGCGTTATCCGATGCGTGTGGAAGCCATGAAAGCATACAAGTGACGTCGGTATCCCTACCGAACCCTACATAATTATGCAAAGTATAAACAAACCCATAGTCATTTACTCTGCGCTGTGTTGACCATCAGTTGCCGAATTTTAGGATAAAACGACAGAGATTTTCCGTCTAACATAATTTTGGTTTTCTAGGGCATAGGCTATACGTACATACAATATATTAATTTTCAGTAGCAAAGTAACATCAATCAAAATGTTTCGTAAAAAAAAAAAAAGAAACTATATCGATAAGTTCATTAATTAACAGTGACCGTGATCCCTCTGCCCGAATATATATAGCCCGGGGCATATAATTGTTTGAGCGATTAGGCTTAACATATTTTTGACTACAAAGTTAGCTGATTCGTTACAAGAACTTTTCATAAGTCGAACTGATTTTACGATCGAATGAATTAAATTCGAAACATGAAATGTAATATAACTTTAAAGTGGGTTTTCGACATTGTTCAGTCACAAGCCGGATCACGGTATGACGTTGGAAAACAAATCGAATGAACCAACGATATTGGTTGTACTATAAATTTATCATTAACACCCTTCGTCCGGTCGCCAATGACACAGGCAAGCTAAGCGAAGCTCCAGCTATTGCACGCACTGCAGTCATTAATTAATTAGTCCAATATTTGCACTACACGTACAGCCTCCGAACGTTTCTTTGTGTCAGTGCAGCCACAACTGTGTGTCTACCGCAATATTTTTTAAATATTAGCCATGACATCAATTTGCTTAGCAAATATCGGGACTATAGTGCCTGGTGTCGCTTCAAATATTGAATGAATATACCTATAAAGCAGTGAAGTAATTGTAGTTTACAGCAAGACATTCGAAGGCCAACAAGTGAAAACACAGGACAAACGACAATCGTCTGCAGTGGTATAGCTCCCAATACCATCGCTTGCAGCTCTACTGAAAGAAGTATACCATTAAAAGAAAAAAATTCACTCCCGACTTGATGGCTCTGTCTTTGCTGGTGCAAGTAATGGCAGCTTTAAACGTTCTGTACACAGAGCTATTCTTTGATCTCGGATCTTCTCTATCTTTTCTTTTCTTCGCTCGCTGGGCTGGTTGCGTGGGGGTTTGTCAACCTCATGGAGTTACTACGTTCCAACGTAGCCAGTCTAGTGTAATTTAATAATAAATGAGGTTATCCTTCCAATTGCCCTTTCTTCCAGCACAGTTGGTTGAGGTAGAGTTCGACGGACCGGCGAAACTTAAAATTCAAGGCCTGGTTTGCCCGGAACCTCAATCAGTTACACTGGCTTCGACCCGTTAAATCGAGTTTCATGCATTAAGCTTCAATCAGTTGTCCTTGAAACTCAATCTTAATCCATTAAATAGATTTTTCACCCTGTTAAACGTAATCGGGCTGCTGCTAACATTCGCAACACAATTCAAAGAGACGATGCTAACGTTCCAGTCTAAAGTTTCAGTCCCGTCACGCCCCGAAATTTTTTTTTTTTTTCGATTAGACGCCAAACTTAAATTTTCGATGCTTGACTTGTCCGAAACTTCCGGCAGAGGCTGTGAATTCCACAAGCTGAATCGAGTTTTAGGTGTTGACCTTGCATCGGTTACCCGTGAGACTTCCGGAAACTTAATCTCGCTCCTAAAAATGGGAGTTTCAGGGTGTTCAACGTCATCGGGTTGTTTCTAACACTTTCTACACGATTCAAAAGCTACTAAGCCAAAGATTTTGCCTGGAATTTTGGGTAAGTCAAGTATCAAACATACTTCGGCGCACAGTCGAACGCACCCAGAGTTTTTTATTCATTCGTGATGGCGTTGCTTTTCGTGGAGCTACCAAAAACAACCAATACTTGTCCCAGTTGGTTATAGCTAGAAAGTTGAAGCCTCCGTTTCCCAGCGGAACTATGTCTCAGAGGAAAGAACAGGGGACATAAAGTAAGTCGAAAGGAACGAGGAGCCCATGGATGAAGGTGTTCCCACACAGGATCAACGCACATAGGAACAAGTCGGGAAAGAAGAGGAAGGACAGAAAAAAGCGTGAGCAAGTAGGAGTATGCAAATGGAAGGAAGCAAAGTGGGCACGAATTATTATTTAGTTACAGTTTTACCACAGTAGCCACTCTGTGAGTGATCCGTACAGTGCAGACTCGGTAGGAATATTTTATCTCGGCATTCCTGCTGGAGACCTCGGTTGGCTCAGTGCGCTACTACTAGCGGGAAAGAAGGCGCAATGAACAGAAGAAAACACTCAGGTGGACGGCCCCATTCGAGGCCTTCCACACGAGAGAGTAAAAGTGTCCCGCGCACTAGGTCGGCTGTCTCGATCGACAGCCCACCTCACGGGACGGAAACGAAGTATAAAGCACCTACTTAACCTAACAAACTAACCTTATCAACAGGAACCTTGGCCAGCTGTAACATCCCCTGCAGATAAAGCACTCGGGACAGCCCTTGGGTTAGTAGGCACAAAAGACAGACGTCCCAAAGGCCTAGCTAATAACTAAGATAACCTACGCAAGCCTCCTGGGTCGCCGCACCCCATACCATAGGCTGGGCAAACCTAATTAACCCAATCCTATGGCCCATCTAATGCCCCATGTAGGGAAAACTTATCCTAGTTTGAGACATTCCAGATTGATCTACTACCATATTACCTATATAAATTTTTCGTTAGCCTTTTGGTGCCCGTCCGAATTAAGCTTCACATTTCGTAGCAATAGCACTACTTTTGATACCTATAAATGGGTTAAGTAGGAATGATAGAGTTAAGCTTGATAGAGTTGGAGTAGCAGCGTTCTCTTCATTTAACCGTCGATACTCTGAATGCCATTTATATACCTCAAGAAGAGTGTGAAAATGGCAAGCAGAGTATTCAGATTCATAACCAGGGATTTTGACTACAAATCCAGGGAAATAATCACTCCTTTGTACAAAGCACCTAGTGCACAAGAGTTTAAAATTTGCTGTACAATTCTGGTCGCCACATCAGTGGAAACATATTGGTAAAATGGAAAGAATCCAACGCAGAGCAACGAAATTGATACCACAGTTGCGAAAGAAGCCCGACTAGTGTCGTCTACGGGAAGTGGGACTGATCTCTCTCGAGCAAAAACGACTCAGGGGCAACTACTAGACACATTCCAGTATGTGAATGGCTTCAACGTCAACGACTATTGATGGTTCGGGTATCATTTTTTAGACATTCGCGGATCTTTAAGCGTTCTGACATCCGCGGATGCAATTGCGGATGTTACCATTTTGACATCCGCGGATGAAGATGCAGATGTTCAAAAGTGGTGCGGATGTTCCGCGGATACGGATATTCGCTGTACCATAAACACACACACCCCCTCTCACGACGGCAGTTTGTACATGACTTGGGAAGAAAACTTAGATGGTGCTTTGTTGACAGGGATACAATTCAATCCAAAGGAGAATTTGCAGTTTCCAGCACTATAGATGAGTTTAGTGTACAGTGATAAACCTGCACATCCGCGCCTCCTTTGCTTCGAATCTTTAGTGGATTTTATAGTTCTGACATCCGCGGATGCGACTGCGGATGTTGCCATCTTAGCCTCAGCGAATGCAGATCCGGATGTCAAAAAAGGTGCGGATGTATCTATTCGCTCAATCACTACCTACAACGTGACTTTTTGAGAGAGACTTCATGATCGCCTACGAAAGAACGGTCAGATACTCACACATAAAGCTCTATGTCAGCAGCTCGTCCCGTATTTATAATGAATATCTGGAATAGACTCTTCTCCAATGTTACTGACTCAGATAGCCAATGCGTTTAAAAATCATCTTGACAATAATTGGGAGTGACACATTCCACAACTACGAACACCTCCGCTAGGAGTCACAAACTCACAATGGCCCAAGCTTCAAAAGCCACCTTGAACCATTATTTTTCACGCCCCAACTTACTCAACTTCAACATCTTCGAGTTACCGCAGATCTAAAGTAATAAATCGAGCTTATAAGATCTTTTTTTTTTTCTTTGAGTTTGATTTCTTCTTTTCTTCCTGAGAAAGCTAAATGATATTGATAAAGGTAACGGCAAAAGCTCATGAAGGAACGGAGCATAAGTCCCGGCTGCTCTGTAGGAATGGGTCTGTAGGACCGTCTCCAGCCAGATATTTACTGGCTAAGGTAACCTACTGTACAGGGTTCCTCTGGGGGCGCTGCTTCCCATAACATAGGATGGTCGAACTTTACCCTAGGGCCTATCTAATACCCTTTACAGGGAGACTGCCTTAACAGTTGCGTCGCTACTACAATATTTATTTCCCTCATACGCCATTCTGGCGTCATAGTACCACCAGAAGCACATTCCTGACATACTGTGCGTGCTTCGTAGCGTCTAACATTAAACAACAACACAAGCATACGGTATGTGTTCAACTCCTTATACCCGTAGTGGTAGTGTGGATTGAGCACTGCACTCGTTGTCTCGGAGTCTGAGGTTCGCTTCCTTGTCGGGGAGTTGATAACTGTTATTATGTTATTCATACTATTATCACCGCGCCCAAATCATGAGACATAATCCAAGCAGGAAGTGGGGAAGTGATGTCTAGTGATGCTAGGGACTACAGCGTCATCGTTTCATGCATTCAAAGTCCACAGCAAGAGCATTGACGTAATTTGCAATCAGGGTGGTCGGGAGGGGCGGCAGTTGTCATGGATGAGGCGTCCGTCTTCTAGGCCATAGCTCCGACAATCTATGACTGGCTGCAGCCGAGCACTTCTGTCGATCTAGCGAGTATTTCTTTGGAGCACGTTCCAGTCAATACGATTCCAAGTTGGGGTAAAAGGTCGAGTTGGGTTTATCTATTATGTACCAACTTGAGATATCGCCCCGTTTATTTTCTAACATATGCTACCCTACAGCACAATACAGTATCGGAGTTTAATAGGACGCATGGCAGTTATATTTAGTTGATGATAGTGCATCGCGACGCACTGTGTCTCAACATCAGTGGCGAACAATCGAAAACAAACATCACTTTGATATCTTGAGTTTTTTGTAATCCCTACTGACTGGCTGAAACGGGGACCTTGATAATAATACTGATGATGATCATCTGAAAATGCACATATGAATTAAAGAGCTCAACGCCACCAAGTAGTTAATACATGATATATATTTCAACTGACTACTGAGCATAAAAACCTAGACTGGTTCGGCTCAACAACGTTTAAAATAACTGTTCTATTAGAACGTTAACGTTTAAAATAACTGTTCTATTAGAACGTTAATAACTGGAAAACTCCCGTAGCAAGCAGGGGGTAGCAGAGTTGGAGATTTATGGTGGCTCGGAGTCGGACTCGGACACACGCTTTTCCCAGGAGTCGGAGTTGAGGAAAATTTGACTATCTAGTTAAAGAAAAAGACTCGGACATGTTTGGAGTCCAACGAGGCGGACTCTGGCTGGCTCGAAGAGTCGGAGTCGGTCCATCCGACTACGTAAGTTTTATCATAATTTTTTTTTTTTAGAAAGATGCACCAACCAACAAGGGCTATACAGTCTCGCGAACAGAAAGGGACATAGAGTATGTCGATGCAACTGGGCAACCCTACTAGTAAGGATAATAATTAGGACTTTCAAAAATACGATTTGCCTTAAAACCACTGTCTCCGTACAATGTAGTTCAACAGATCATTAGGTATTTGCTCTATTATGCTATAAAAACCTCAATAAACTTAATCTAAATACAATTTGTGAGCAAATAAAGGCGTACCGTACTTCAAACTGAGAACACTCTGTACCTCAATGGGAATGTGTAGGTATCTATCAGGTTGCGACGAAAGTTCTGTCCACGTTTAGATAAAGATTTTCTTGGGATAAAACAGGAATGGTTCATCATGAGCTTCTGGAAGACGATCAATAACTTCTGAAGTGTACTGTTAGCAGCTAACTCGGTCATAGACAGTTTTGCAAGAGAAACGATCTTCGTTGGTAAACTGATAAGGTGTGATCCTCCACCATGTCCATGCCAGACACCACACTTCAGGGGCGACTAAGACTATTATAAATGAATTTGTTTGGGAAATTTTTATTCACTCTCCATATTCTTAAACGCTTGCTCCAACAGATCTTCATCTCATTAGAAGCTTGCAGAACCACTGATCTCGACAGAGACTCACTTTTAAGGGAAGAGCTTGATATGAAGGTAGCTTACATTTTGTTTTAGTTAAAACAAAAAAATTCTACAAAGAGGGATTTCCATAAGCTTAAGGAGAGATAGGAAGAGGTCACTGATAAAAATGGTGATTATGCTGATGATTATGGCTCAACTTTTATTAATGTTTATATAAATTTAAAAGGAATAAAAGGGACAGAACTTTCGTTCCAACCTGATAGTAATACTAAAACTAAACCGACCATTGCGTTAAGTAGCTACGTCGTTGCTGGCGGCAGTCGCATCGACAAGATTTTAATACAAAAAATGCAGTTCTTGTCTCTGAAAACTCAAACGAACACTGCAGTAGCCAGTTCTAAATATTGTCAATTTTACTAATTTATTAAAGCAGTACATTAAATGCGTTAACATTACGATAAATTTTCATTAGATCATAAAATAAGATTTTGGCAGGAGTCTGCCAGGCCTCGATATCTTTATTATACAGTACTTATATCTACAGCTTGACAGTTTTTCTCATGCCAAAAACTGTCAAGCAAGCTATCGAACATTACGGCCAATACGAATCCGCTCGAAAGTACCGCATCAGAAAAACATAAGTGATCGTCAATTTAAATTGNATCTTTATTATACAGTACTTATATCTACAGCTTGACAGTTTTTCTCATGCCAAAAACTGTCAAGCAAGCTATCGAACATTACGGCCAATACGAATCCGCTCGAAAGTACCGCATCAGAAAAACATAAGTGATCGTCAATTTAAATTGTGCGGGTCTCTCAACTAACCCAGAAGATGGTGGGGCACGCAGAAAGGACACGACGATCTGATGTGCCTGTCTGACGGACAGTTATCAGTAAAAACGAATTTTCAAGTAGCATTGACCCAGATGAGGATAAAAACAAAGCTCTGTCGCCTCTTTGGAATGCATCATGTTCAGTGCAGGTCCCCACACGGAGCCGCAATTGAGCAGTAATACAAAACTAACTTCTACCCTGGGAACAGCGAGCTCATGTAGGGAATAGATAAAACCGATAACTGAGCCTCTTTGCAGGTTGAAGGGCATTGGTATCAGCCGCTGTAAACTTGAAATTTCTGATTCCAGAGCACCGTAACCACAGATTTACAGCCGGAAACTTGTCACATGGCAAAACCGCATACAATCATGTGTGTCGATAGAATAAAACCCCTGCAATTGTAGAGGTTGTCCAGCACAAATCAATAAAGTAGCTACTGCATGCGAGTGGAACATAATACAGAATTCGATATCTTTCAGGTGAACAAATAAGCAAGCCTCTATTTAATATCCGCTAGTAAACGTTCTAAAGCCCATTCTACTTTAGCAGACTACTGCTGCCTCGAGCAGAATACTGAAGCTCCCAATTCTACGGTTGCAGAATATGTTGGCCATCAACTCGACGTTAGTGTCACAATACTACAGTTCTCAGCTACGCGTTAGTGAACTACCAAAGCCCATAACTCTACGGTAATACATGGGTCGTTCCCTAAGTACTGCCTCAGATTTTCCTATTGCAGACAAAAGGGTGCGAGGAGAGTGCTAACGGTATTGTAATGATGATTGAATTTCGACACTATTAATCTGATATTCTTATCCGTTAGTTGCAGATACTGACGGTGTGACGGTCCAAGGAGGTAACTCCTGTCATGAACGTGCGATAGAAGCAGACATGAGTCACTGAATTTATTCACGCAGAAGTAGAACCGATCAACATTCACCAACACGCGGTCTGCGAGTAGTCGAGTAGACAGCCGAAGCAGTTGACGTCAGCTCGGTTAGAACGGATTCTGTAGTCGATTCCGGAGTGGTGACAGGAGTGACTAACCGCGGGGTGGACACCCTTGTCAGCAAAACACTCAGGACAGAACAAACAAATTATGGTAACCACGTACAGAAATAAATTCTGTAGCAAATATATCTCATTTTAATGGTGCCACTCATCATTCAAGGCTCTAACCATTTTTTTTTTTACATCAAAAACACAACATAGGAAGCAGTATCTTTGGAACGACCCTCGCAAAACACTGTAGCAGTCTACACTACCTTTGTAGAATGTTTGAGCTCTCTTATTGGCAGGAGGCACCATAGCCCTCAACTGAGCATCTGCATAGCCCTGTACCGCTCCTCCTCGTCCAGCCTGCGCAAGATGCTGCGCATGGCAGGCGTGTCGTAGGACAGCGAGTCGCAGTACATGTTGACAGCTTCGTCTATCACCTCGTCCAGCAGCTCCACCAGCATCAGCAGTACACATCCCTGGCTGAAGTGGGTCTCGGATCCGCGCAGCAGCTGCAC
>LQNS02000136.1:2363398-2378802 GCA_001587735.2 Parhyale hawaiensis
GCAAAGGGTGCCTTGTGTGGCCGGAGCGTGCGGTGCGGCAGTGGCAGCTCAATTAGTTGTTACCGTTGCATAGTGCGTTCTACCCGCCCCTGAACTCCAAAACCGCACCACCTAACCACGAACGATACTTTTCCCATTGCAAAACTACCACTTCGAAACAAAAATACACCAAAAGTTGCATAGCGGTAAAAACTTTAGTCATCACGACAAATTATTCCTTGTAAAAGAGAGGGACAGCGCCCTCTGGGTTCCAGCTGCCCACTTATATACAGAAACTAATGGCATAAATTCAACTCTCAGCGCAGTGCATAAATAGCTTCAGAAATTATTATTATTATTATAGTCATAGTTTTACCACCGTATCCACTCGATGAGTGATCCGTACAGTGTAAACTCGGTCTTTCTGCATAGCTCAGTTGGAATATTTTATCTCGGCATTCCTGCCGGAAAAACTCGGTTGGCTCAGTGCGCTACTACTGGCGGGAAAAACGGCGCAAAGTATAATAGGAGACACTCGAGTGGTCGGCCCCTTTTATGTCCTTCCACCCGAGATAGACTAGAGATGTCCCGCGTACCAGGTCGGCTATCTCGATCGACAGCCCACCTCACGGGGCAGAAAGAGGAAAGTAGAGAACCTACCTAACTTCACAATAGTAACCTCGTCAGCAGGAACTGCGGCAAGCTGCAACATCTCCTGCGAATAAGGCACTCGGGAACCTTAGGTGCGTGAAGCCCAAATCATATTGTGGCAGGGAAAGAGCCCGCCAAATAGCTTCAGAAAGGCTCTTAGCATAAATCAAGGTATTAACTTTTCCAAAGCTTACACGAACTAAAAAAAGTGGATACAATGGTATGTTTCACCCTCAGCCCAAAACTAATTTGAAATCAATACGAGTATAAAGGCATTTCACAAAAAACCTACGTTCAAAAATACTGTGCAAACATTCACTCGCCTTGGCTGACACAGAAGTGACCGCTGCAGCCTTAATTGGCGGCACTAATTGGCCACCCAACCTAGTAGAACGAATAGATAAAATGTGCTCATTTCTACAGCTTGGTGCTATCTTCCACAGTCTGCATTCTATAATGGCTCTTCCAAATAGAAAAGAAATGCTCCCTTCAGCACCGTAGATTTTTAGAAACATTATCCGCTGATCCCTCATGATCAAAGTAAGATAGTCCTGAACAGCGTGGCTAACTCCAGACATTACTTATACAGTATATATATACCGTCCCTACAAAGTTCACAGACACCTGGCTCCCCTGCCAGAACGCATACTACACCACACAACATAACATCACCGACCGCCCAACACAATACTCTATACGAACACAACACGACATTGTACATTGCAGGAGCTTTGGATATGTGGAGTTGTTCGGTGTCTGCCGCTGCCTACTTTAGGGACGCGGGTCTGCTGAGACAATAAGCTAGGGCAATCCAACAACATTTACTGAGTTTGTACTAAAAGTAAGGTACTCACTTGAGCAGCGTGGTAATATCTTCGCCGGTCTGCATGACGAACTGCGTGCCCAGTCTATCAAGACGGTCATTAAGACAACGTCTCGCATGTCGTAACACCTTCTGCATGGGAGCCTTGTGGCCCATTTCCTGCAGAGCGCTGCACAGGTCGCTTATGAACCACGAGCCTGTAAAATAAATTACTGAGCGATATCTAAAGAATCACGAGAATTGTATGTGGGCGTTAGCTGTCATGGACGGCAAAGCGTGCCACTCGACGAAGAGACCGTGATATAGTATACCAAAAAACAAATGGAAACCCCAACACAGAGCACCGCCGCTTCTGGGATCGCAATATAGTAACCAAAAAACAAATGGAAACCTCAACACAGAGCACCGCCGCTTCTGGGACCAGCAAAAAATACATGAAGGGAAAAGCACATAACAATAATATTTGCTTAAGAGTCCCTAGAAACAACTACGGTGATTCAAGAGAGGAAAAGGAAGGGACATGTAGTATGTCGACAGAAATGTGGAACTCATGGATGAAAGTGGACCAACGCCCATGGGAACAGCAAATCGGGAAAGACAATAACATTACTATTGCATGTGCCACAGAAGTGAAGTAGTTAGGGAATTGTTCTAAGCAGTGGAGCCGTCTTGGTCTTTTAAGTGGGTACAACGCCTGGAGTTTGCTCGGCCACTGAGACCCTCTTCCAGGAGGAAACAAAAACACCTGGCAACGCCAAGAGATAAAAACAATCCGTGCAATGTTGTGTACGTAAGGAGAGCATGTCAAGAGCTGGCTATACATCATATTGTACTGTGCACTGGGGCAGTGCGAGCGGGTGTCCGCTATGGCCTTATCCACTATGTTCTGATGGAAAAGTAAGGCAGGATGGTCCTGTAACTGCAGCACAGTTTCATTACGTGACCTCTACCTCATTTTGCTGACGCGGCAATTGAGTAAGCCATCGAAGGAGGGCGTGTGCTTGCCTTGACACTCAGCTGAGACCTCAGTTGTAGATATGTTCATGTGAATCTGTATCTAGCTGGTTAGGTGGTATAGAGTTGTGGTGTGGATCTTGGTGTAATGTCTGTCTGTTTAATGTAGCTTGGTGAGGTTGACTGTCTTATGAATCTGTGTGGACGGTGTCGATCGTGTTTTCCGAATTGCGTAATCTGACGTTTACGTGATCTTCCATCCTCAGCATTCGCTGTGAAAGTATCGTACCGTGTGCAGACCAACATACCTGCGGACTGACTGCGCATGGCGGGGTAGCCCTGCACGGTGGCGCAGCAGATGAGGCAGTTGCTCTCGAGACTCACGGGCTGGTACTGACAGCTGGCATTGTCGTCCGTCAGGTCACGTGGCACGAACATCGCAGCTGCAGGGCAACAGTAAGACACATGAAGAGTGCCCATTGCAACTACAGCTCGTACACATAATAATAATTAAACACATATTATTAGGCAAACAACCCGTTGAACTTCAGTTCATCTAATAGTTATAATTTTTGTATTCATACCTACACCACAACCTGTGATGTAAAGGCTAGAAAAAAAAAGGAGACGTGGACTAAGTTGACTTAGTTGAATAAAACACAAACCTGCGCATGGGAATAGCAGAGAAAAAGTGTCACTAGCAAAATCCACTACGAAAAAAAACAACACGTAGGCAGAAAGGCGCTCCTCTATGAACTTTCAAAGAATAATGGGATCAGCTCCAGTCACATTAACTTACCAGTGAAATAATTCAACTTCTGGAATAAAATTTAGCAGACGATGGGAGTTGAAAGCTACTCGAGGATGAATCTTAAGCTGGTGAAATGCCCCACATCAGCGTTGCGAACCACAATGATATTGAGCTGGAGCGAATTATTATGACCTAAATGTTAGCTTGAGCTCCCCTTATCCACCACAAACTTGATGAGCAAAGGGACATACGGTATGCCTAGATAACGAGAAACCCATGCACGAGGGTGTTCCAAGGCCTAACAAAACTTAAAGGAGCCGCCAAAGAGGCACAGCAAATCGGGAAACAACAGACGAAACCACCAGCTGTATGAGAATGAAGCTGGAAGAAAGAAAAAGTGAGTACGAAGGAGAGACGGCCGGAAGGCCTAACAAAGAGTAAGGTTAACAATCTCGACGGTCCCCTGGGGTCGCTACACAGTCAGTCTGTGATCTATCAGAACTCGAGCAGAGTACACGTGTTGTCATTCTCTTGCGCCGATATGCCACTTTGCGTGGCGGTAGCGTGCCGGCAGGGAGTGCGGCAGCTGATTTTTTACGCTCGAAGAGGGACACACGGCTGACATTCAGTTCGACATTTACGCGGTTCATTGGTACTCTCTGCTCGATTAGAGTGACGGCCCAATTTCTTTCTTCAAAGGCAAGCTTCTTCCAAACCATTGTGATGCCCTGGTTGCTAAAATAAATGAAAAGGTAGGAAAGTAGAGGCCCCTGGACCAGTGCAACATACATGTACCTACTCCTCTCGAGCACTGATAAATCACAGACTAACTGGGTAGTGAGGATTTGAGGATTTGTGTGTGGCGCTAGGATGTAGCAACACACGTCATACCACCCTTTTCTCTTTTCTTATAGAGCGGGGAATGCGATAACAAAGTTATTGCGAATTATGAGAGAACTTCGTTTTTGCGGCCACGGTACTGACAGGAAACAAGGCGTAAACAATCTCAAAAATCTGGCGGTACGTCTGACATAGTTAGCTCAGCTATGTGCGCAGCGCCATGAGACGAAAAATGGAATAAGAACAGGACAGAAGAATTAAACACTCGTGCGTACGGTCCCTAAAATCTGCTGCAGACGATTATTATTACACTGCGGGTTTTCCCGCCTGATTAGATACGACGGCTATTTAACAGCGATCTAATTTTGTATAATATAGTTTAGAAGTCGAGTCAAACTCAGATGAGTTCTATTAGAACAATCTTGGCCAGGTGCACCATGTCTGGCAGGTGGCAGGAAGTAAGGGGCGAGCATCACCAATCCTATACGACTCGGTAGAACGAAATCGAACAGCAATACAGCACAGGTAAAGACAAAAACCAAACGAGAAGACTGAAGAAACACCCGTGCAGAGGGTCCCTTCCGTGGCCCATCACACGGGAGCAGATAGGAGTCCCATGGAATGGGTCGCTCAAAACCATTCACCGGCCCACCTCGCGGAACAGAAGAGGAAAACAGAGAAACTACTTAACTTTACAAAACTAACCGCGCCAGCAGGAACCGCAGCCAGCTGCAACATCTCTAGCGAAAAGGTACTCAGGTTAACCCTTGGGTTCGTAAGGCCCATAAATACTCTGACAGGGAAAGGGCTCGCCAGAATATACCCGTGAGGACCTGCAGACGTTAGTCCTTTCGGTAGAACGTCCCGTATTTTCGCTGCATATGAAAAAAAGTCGGTGCATACGACAATGACTTTGAACAGCATCGGTCGGAGGACACATATGCAGCCAGCATGTTGTAGTTTTGTCCTGAGAACGCACGGCTTCTTGTTGATCATATCTAACGCATTTTTGCTGTTATTAAAAGTTTCACGCATACAATCGCTTAAAAATGTGCCCAGGATCAATAACTGTAATAGCAGCAGTAAAAATTCTAATTATCTAACCCTTTCCACGGTAGTATACATAATTTGAGTCACAGTCTTGCCATTTGTATGGCGGCACTCGTCAAATATCAAGGACCCAGTCTGACTGAAGTTTCTTTCCTTTATACAACGAAATTGCATCCATGTAATAGTGATCATCATACACTATATAGCTATATTAGATTGGCGGCAGTAGACGAACCAAAAGGCCCAATACAATAACAATATTGCTCTTGACGCACTTTCTTTAACGAATTATCAATATATTTGTGAACAAACGTCAGGTGCAGCTGACGCCCTGTTCTCCACAGTGTGCGTGGCCGAGACTCGCAAGACATCAGTCGAGACTTTCATTCGAAGGACATATGGCTAAAGTCTGCAGCGGGCTTTACGTGGTCTCCACACAGGAGATGATAAAAGCCCCATGGTTTCCCACCATTCGGCGCCTCACTTCGCGGAGCAGAGGAGGAAGTATAAAGAGCCTTACTCTACGAACTAACTTCGTCATCAGGAACTACGGCCAGCTGCAAACTATCCTACGGAAAAAGCACTCGAGACTCCGGGATGAGTGATGCTCATATACATTTTGACAGAAAAGGGGTCATCAGCATGTACCCTCGAGGACGATTATTAGTACAGTGCCAGTTGAGGTTCAGACGTCACAGAGGATGTAGAGTACTCACGGCTCTGCAGGCTGTCCCCGCGGCAGGCCTGGATGAAGAAGAGGCGAGGTTTGTTTACGAGGTAGGGAGTGAAGCATTTGCGTCTCAGCTCCGAAATTGATACGGGCCTCCGGTCGTGCAGGTACAGCTGATCTGCGAGGGTAATAGCCAATTTAATTAGGCAGGTAGTGCTCGTTCAAGACCAACCCTTGCTTTTAAGCCCTAAGCATGTTCATTATTAGGTTCAAAATGTTTACTTCTAGGTGACTAGCTACTCCACATAGCTATGTACACTTGATTATTATTATTATAGGTATTAGTTGTTTAAGACTCCCTAGATACAACTATGGTGATGCAAGAGAGGAAAAGGAAGGGACATATAGCATGTCGACAGAAATGGGGAACCCACGCAAGACGGTGGACCAACGTGCGTGGGAACAGCAAGTCGGAAAGGAAGAGGATAAAAAGATGACAGTAAGATCAGTAGGAGCACGAAATCAGGAAGGAAACAAAGTCTCGAAGGCCTGGCTAATGGCTAAGGTTACCTACACAAACCGCCTGGGGTCGCTGCTCCCCATAACACAGGATGGGCGTACCTAACTAATCTAACCATATGGCCGTTGGCCCATCCTATGCCCCTTGAGAAGATACTCATGATTCAGAAGTACATCCATCAAATACCAGGAAGAAAACGTTTGAACCTAAACAATCAAATTACATAAAAGGGGGGCGGGCGGCTATATTGAGACTACCGATACCTGCAGAGAAAACGTAAGTCTGCGTATCGATGGCAGTGGCGCTCCATACGAGGAAGAATGTGGTATAGCACTGGCCAATATTTTCTATAGGATCAAACAGTAACCAATTGGACAAACTAAAAAAGGTGCAGCTGATGACAGGAGTGCCCTGTGACTGGTGGGAGAACTTGCTGCTAAGAGAATTAACATTATGGAAGTATGTAACAATATATGGTCACTTACCCGATAAAGGGTTAAGCAGAAGGATGTTACCCACTAACAAATTTATCCATAGGTCTCTCGTTAACCACTTGTAAAAGCACATCTGATTTTCCAGGGGAATTGAAAAACTTCGTGGAATTGTTGAATAAATCTACACATACAAAACCTAAATTTGATTTTTAGTTATTCCTACGAATGTACTGCTCAGTCAAATGTGATACTCAGCTATATACGCAGATTCATTCTACCAACTTCGACGAAAGTTTGACGCACTTGGATGGGTAAATTAGCAATTACTCATTTGCACATCACCATGAAGCGTTTGGTACCTAGCAAAGCTTCTGGAAACTCCGTGTTAAATTTTTCTATGCTGGTTGGTTGATTAACTCATTTTCCTGTGCCTTGCTGTGAGGTGAATGCGAATACTACACCTTCATTTTTAAAGCAAATTTATTTGGTATTATTGTTTCTTTGTATTTAGATATTAACCTTAGATGAGGGTCACCATCTCATTGTTGTCAGTCACCGAGTGTTACGACCTGACTTGTACCAAGCATCGGGGTTGGAGGCAAGCTATCACAACTCAGCATTTGAGGTTATTGGTAAAGTAATGACGCTACGAGGAACTTCCTACGAACTTCTTTAATTCTTATTACGTTATATAACACTATTTCAGGGTGAAAATGAGATGAAATGAAACTGACTTTTATACGTCACATTTCAAAAGTTTGGTATTATTCAGCCGTTTAAAAACATAGTTTTTTCCTAGTCATCCCTAGAAGTGTTATTAGTGCCATTAATACTAATAAATAACCTAAGAAATACATTAAATTTGTGGAAACAAAATATGCAAGCTAGTGGACTCCCGCTTTTGAGATAATGGGAACCATCTCGCAAAGCTCTGTCGGATCACCAGTACCATTGCCCCCCAGAAGCGTTTGGGGTGACAGTTGCACAGGTGGGAAAGACTGGGGTGACAGTTGTATAGAGGGTCTAATCTAATAACTAACAAACTAGCCTAATCGAACCTCATATACTGGGGTGATAATTGCACAGGTGGGATTAGTAGGGGTGACAATTTTACAGGTGGGATTTATTGGGGTGACAACTGTACAGGTGGGATTTATTGGGGTGACAACTGTACAGGTGGGATTTTGAAGTGACAACTGTACAGGTGGGATTTTGAAGTGACAACTGTACAGGTGGGATTTTGAAGTGACAATTGTACAGGTGGGATTTTGAAGTGACAACTGTACAGGAGATTTACCCCGTCACTGCTGTGTTGTTCTTTACGGTCAAAAGGTGAAGAGGCACGCCAGATCTCACCATTAGAGTCTCCATGGGTCATGAGACACACCACAAGGCAAGCTATGGAGGCCAAGCGTGCGTCTTTCTTCAGCCTGGAAAAGACATTTTCAATTTGCACAGCATCCGGGTCCTTCAGGTGCACGATTTCAAACCCGAAGAGACTGAAAGTTCCATCGAGCCGCATGGTGTCGATGTCAGAACCTCTTCGGGAGGGCAGAGCTACAGTCTGTATGGGCACATAAAGACGCCAAGAACATGAGTATCACGCTCTTGGGCACAAGGATTGCGAAGTTCGATAGTTAAGTGAAGTCTGACTACGACTCCTGGGTACAGCCAATTCAGATTCCGACCCCTTCGACTCTAAAATACTACAGCTCCTACTAACTTGACTCTTTTTCTTGATAAAACAAGCCCATTTCCCCAGACTCCGACTCTTGAGCCAAGGCAGTTTTGGACTCTGACTTTTGAAACCCAAAAACGCAAGAGTACTTACTCCACACCCATATACATAGCAGGCCAATGTTTAGGTATCTACAAGTATATATAGCACCATACCGGTATGTATAAGTTACAAGTAGTTTCGATTACTTTTAAAAGCCTCCAATACTCCTGCCACAGGGTTAGGTACTCAGCGAGCAAGATTTCGGTGCAATAGCATTGCTATTACCCTTGCTTCGCTGACAGTGTCCTGAGAATCACCTTAAGGCTGGTTCACACGCTAGTCCTTTGCCTCGTGTTAATAATTTAAATTTGGTGTGAATTAGACCTCATAGAGATATGCACTTTTTTATTATTTTAACAGAACAAGCAACGCAGTCGAACACTGAGCAGAATGAACGTCGGCAAAAGATCAATATGTGAACCAGCCTGTAGCAGAGGTTCTTCTATCTTCAAGAACAGTTCGTTTTTCAGTGTGATCTCGGCATCATTATCCTCGCCCGACCATATTTGCTTTCACCTCATCAAAGTCTCCAAAAAACAAAGACTATTCTAAAATTCACTTCATGCAGTTGTTATTTCTTCTGTCCTACATTCTTCTCGAATAGGCAACAACCAAATCTTGACCAATCAACCCGCTGCTGATGACACTTTGTCAGAGAATTTGGCAATATAAAAATGCCATAGCTACTAATCAATAAGAACAATAATAAAAATAATACAAATCATCCAAAGAAACAATACTCAGAAATTTATTCACTTTCATTGCTTACTATTCTTTTCAATGCCGCAAAATCATGATAGCTATTGATTTCCCCAGATCAAATTTAAAGGAAGTTGACATCGATTGGGTAGCACCAGAAAGCCACGGACCTGCAATACTCTGCAGAAAATGAGGGCCGAATTTAAGAGACTTCTGGAAACACTGCATTTTATGTAATGCGGCGCACTAGTTAAAACAATATTAGCTTACCAATTATAAACTAATAGGTTACCTACGAGAGTACCCAGCCGTTACAAACGATGGCCATAATTTCGTAATGAACCTCTTGATTGTTCTTACTTCCCGTAAAGGTTTTCTTACGAAAGTTATGCCTGAATCGCGCCGTATAAGATTTGTCAGCATCCCAAAGTGTGACAGACAATGCAGCTACGTGCGTAGGAACAAGCGTATAAATATATAGATGCAGCACTATAGCTTGTTACTTATGTGGTTAGTCCAAACGTTCCTATCGCATACCCTGAGTTATGCTGCAACGGAGCGCACGCACAGTGGGTAACCGTGCAGGGGAACAGTACTCACTTCTTCGAAGGCATTAGCAGACTCAATGAAGCTGTTGACGTTGATGATGACGCACAGACCATGAGGGTGGCTGGTCGGCAGCGGGTACACTTCCGTAATGTCTGGAGGTGGAGGTACGAGACTTGAATGGTACACAGACTTAGTGTGTTTTCAAACGGGATCAACGCACATGAGAGTAGCAAGTCGGGAAAGAAGATCAGAAAAGGCGTAATAAGTAGGAGTATCGGTATGAAAAACGAAGGGAGTAAAATGGGCACGAAAGACAGACGTCACGAGACCAAGCTAAAGCTATAGTAACCTAGGGAATCTTCTTGGGGTATAGACCGACCGGGGCAGATATTATGGCAAGGCCGGAACCGAGGGGAGGGTCGAAGTCTGAGTTCAAGCAGCAGTCATACAGAATAGAAACTCCTCGATATATGTCACCCTCACTTCACGTTGTGTATAGTTTTTATTTAGGTTCAATTTTTTTTACTTTCAGGTTCTCGATATATGTTCCCTTATTTTCAGAACCAATAGCAAGTACATGAAATTAAAAATTTCAACCTAATGAACAAATGCGTAGAATAAAATGGCTTAAATTGAGGACTTTCCTACACTGCCAGTGACTCTCTCAACACTTATACATCGTCTCTTAAGTGTTTTAGATTTATTTGAAAATTAGTAGCTATCTTAGATTCATTCTTTTCTCTGAATTCATATTTTCTATAAGCAATGCTCGATATAACATTTTTAATTGCTCTTTCATAACAAACGTAAGGTTGATGAGGGCTCCCAGCATTTGAAGAAATCAAAATTTCATGCTATTTCCATGATTTTTCTACGATGGAAATACAAAATTCCAGGATGAAAATGGATTACCAACATATTTCCAACCCAGATAAGTGAGTGATGATACCAGAGTTAATTACAGTACTGAACTTAATTCCCCGAGTGGTGCACTGATAACACTTGTTTAACTTGAGTATAGGCAAGTATCACAAAGCAATACAATGGCGAGGAGCATTGAATATTCTTTCACAAAGCTAATCTTACTACAATCTGCTATTTTATAGCACATGCGAACGACGTGGGGAGCGATGATATATTTTGTTTGTTGAGGATCTAAGTAGGCATATATATTGGAATATAATTTTTTGCAGAGAGACAGGTGGGTTCACCTAGATGTAACCAATGCAGAAAAAAATTAGAATTAACTGACCATCAAAAATACCGATGATGAATTTTATAGCCTGTCCACCCAAAAAGAGGCAGGAGTTCAGTCATACATATATAAATACCTAGCTATATATTTTTAGGTAATCAAGTGGGTTGACTGAGATGTGAAAAGTGGCAAAAATTTTGAGTTAGCGGGCCATAGAAAATAACGGCACTAAATATGTAACTCCACCTAAAAAGAGGCAGGAGTAGAGCTATCGTCACAATATTTTCAAACAATTCGGCGGGCTGACTGAGATAAGAAATATCCCAAAATTCTTGAGAAAGCTTGCCATAAAAAAGGACGGCGTTGAAGTTGCCTCCGCCCCTCCCCCCATGTGATGGTCTTACGTAACGAGTCGTTCTAGGCTCCAGTGTAATTGACCTAGGTAGCCTAAACCTGTTACTAGGCCTGTAGGGCAAACATTGGTATCTATATCTCATTGCTAAAGAAATCACTCTGAAGGCAGAGCGTGCACTTCAGCTTATACACAATACTGTTAGCTTAGGCCCCATTATCGCGTCAAAGGAGAAAAAGCTCTGGAGTCAAGGGGCGCTACTCTCTTTTGGCTATTCAGAATACCACAATCATAAAGTACACTGAAAAGACATCAGAGCCAAGGACTTTTCTGTGTCAGCACACGAAATAAAGGTTAGCATCTTTGGATTATAAAATTCCATGATATTTCCAGGATTAGACAAAATTTAACAAATTTTGTCTAAATTTCCATGAATTTTCCATGATTTAAAGCACTGTTTTAGTTTTCCACGATTTTTCCAGGTTTTCCAGGTATGGCTGAGAACCCTGTTGATAGTGTGTTTATTGAGTAGCAGGCTTCCCAGATAACAGAGATGATGTCCAGCACACTTCAGATAATTATAATTAATCGATGACAGAAGAGCAGTACGGAAGAGTAGTCTGTCACTGTCGACATTATTAAGCTAAAACCGGAGGCTTATATAAACTGTCACCATCCACTTCACGCAATTATTTGAAGGAAAGAAAACGCGTTCGCCAGATTTCTTTGATGATTCCATATTAAGTCCGTTCCGCACGTGTTTTGCCCTACGTTCATGTTTCACAGTATTTGCATGCGCTGCTGTGTCTGTGAAAACAGCTGAACAGTGCGAAGCAGTCGATACGCCAGATAGTATGAAATATTAGTAATAATGCTGACAGTATAACTGAACAACCTGACTTGACTGCTGACATCTGTGGCAGATCGTTTAGGCCACCGCCACACCAGTGCTGCAAGTGACGTACCACGCAATAAATGTGCTGCACGAAGCAACGTAACCTCGGGTACAGCAATTTACTGCCCCCACCGACGCAACCCAGATCCCGCGACACACAGTGCATTGCTGTCGGAAACAAGTCTCCCGCAAACATTGCATAGTTTGGTGCGACGGTGTAGCCCTGCCCTTAGTCTACACGCGGCTGTTTGCCATAGGTCTATGCGTCACGAGCGATTCAGATAACTAGACGTACGAAAGTCATACAAACAACGAGCGTGTGAAGAAGCCTGTAGAAATACATTTTTTCAACCAAAATTGAATTTCTATTATATTTATCTCACAGAATTCAAACTAGCACTAAAACTTGGAGCTAAAGAGTGGGACAGAGAAAATCGGACGGTGTCAGAGGCCGCTCCCGCCCAATAATCTCCAGCTGTGTGAGCTACACAGCAATCAATTCAAGCTACGTTCAATAGACCTAGATGTTATTAGTTTTTATTATCGCATCCGCTATTTAACATCAGTTCACAATCCCGACTTATGAGCTATTTTTACGCATATTGTAGTCCTAAATTCTCAGGTTAGCGTCAAAATCGCAATATCTTGAGAAACATAGAAAGGAACGGAAACACCTACTCCTAAAACAGTCAAAAGTAATTCTGTGTTATTTATCTGTAACAGCAGTGATAGGTATAAATTACAAAACAGACGCTCTAAGTAATTTTCTCGTATTTTCTAGATGTAATGCTTTGAACACTAGAATTTTTGTTGGGGTGGCTTAGTTGGTTCTTTGCAGCCACTCCAAAAGTTGTGTCCATACGCCGGTTGCAACGGTAAATAAGGAAAATTGTTGACCATTTGACACGTGCTGAATTTGAAATACGGCGCGCGCTCGATCAGCGCGAGACAACTATGTTGAACTACCGAATGAGGAGGCGGCGGCGATATGTGGCATGAAATCGAGGATACAGTAGGCTACATACGTACTTAGGTTTGCAACTGTAACTGGCAGGACACCTTGAGAAAACTCCAGTGGTGTGGATGATAATCACGGTATGGTACAGATATATTGTTGAACATTTTTTTCATAGCCTAATATAATAAAGCGCTTGGTATATTTATTTAGTTCGTGTCTGCTTTGAAGGAAATAGGCGAAAAATAAGCCAGGTTGCAGATTTTGTAATTCCGTTACGTTTTCCTAGAGATCGATGATCAGCCTGCAGAAGATGGTGAAAACTGGATCCTTATCTCTTCATCTGGATGCACTTTTTGCTTGAAACACTTCTTGAAATCGGTACAGTATGTATGCAGCTTCTGGAATCCAATTTTATAAGTTTCTTTCTCATTACACGACGTATAAAGTCAGCAAATAACATTGGGCTGCATTTTTAAAGAGGTTCAATGTTTATCAGTGGATCTTATATGCATTTTGCACACTGAGTTTCAAAATGTAATTCGTTTTATTCAATCAGGTGAGATTTTTTACTATTTCAGTTTTAAGAAAACAAATGATAACCAAATATTAATGTCTATGTTTTACATAATGGAAAATATGCAACCTACGCTCAAATAGCACACAACTAGAGTTCATGTGAACTTCAAGATAAAATACATCTCCTCCATTACTCGAATATCCTTGAGAAAACGCTCTCATAGCTCTTCGCTCAAATCACCACAGTTTTCCGATTAAGACTCTAAATGCGAAATCAAGGAAATGCATTTTAGTGGACATGAAAGCACCTAGAGCTTGATAGTTTTTGAGGAGCTAATTAATAACACGTTGATATTCTCGATTTTGGTGATTGCCTAGAAAGTTGATCAGAATAGATACAATAACTGCTGACTCATTGTCACTACCTACGGAGTTGCCATTTTGGCCGTTACTCAACGTATATTTCATTACTTTGTTAATAGAAAATATAAAAAAATTATGCACGCTCTCTAAAATCCCTTGTATTAATTTATTTGGAGAAAAATTGAAATTGATTATACATAAAATTAATCAGAAAACTCGTTATTTCCAATAATATATGTTGTTAAAACTGAAATAGCATGAAAATCTAACCTGATAGGGCAAAATTGCTGACATTTTCGAATTCACAATGCAAAAGCCATACAGAAACACTTGACAAACCCTAAACCTAAAAAATTATACAGGCCAGTGTAATTAACGGGGCACTCAAGAGGTGATTATATTTACGGGCAGAAGACAATTATTTCTTCTAGCTTACGGTCTTTCTTCTTAAATTTGACGATGTAGCTTTCTCTTCAGTCTGTTTCACGGGCACTGGGCAGTAGCCTACTATTTCTTCTAGTTTACTGTCTTTCTTTCTTTCTTTGAGAGTGCATATTTCACTGCAGAGGCCGAAATTTGAGCACTTCAGTGAAGCTGAGAGTTGAGTATGGAAGACGGTATGTATTATTGATACGGCATACAAACACTGCATATAAGCTGACTGGAGAGGCATTCAAGTTTATTGCAGTGTTTTACTCAAGATTTTACTTTGAAAGACGCGCGTTTAATGAAGAAAGAGGATAGGGAACGTAAAAGAATTACGAGACAACTACAGTCTCAAGAACGAAGACGTGCTATCAATGGAGAGATGAAGCGCCTATGGGGCACAGTGACAAGAAAGACTTGAAGTAGAAGGGTAACAGAAGGAATGTACGAGAGTTGCTAATAAGCGTGAGCAAGCAAATGTTGAAACGGCAAGTCAATGAAGAGAGCAAATATATCGACTATGGCGTGAATTTTTTTCACTCACGGGTCCACTAGTAGTAAAATAATCTCCTACGGCTCACGAGAAGAATTATATCACACGCATGTAAACGAGGAGCCGTCAGTACACTTTCTCAACCGTCAGTTTCTGAAGGTCTAAAGTCAATGTTGAGATGTGGTCTGCAGTAGCATAAATACGATGTTATTTATGGCCGTTTCAATCGTAACATATAGCTATACTGCGAGTATACAATGCTAGTACATTTCACTAGTGAAATAATATTAGCTGAGTATTTGAAAATGCAAGAGTAATATTTATAAATGTGAATGGGCTGGGAACAATATTTCAACAAAAAGTTTTAGATATAGAATGAATTTCTCCAACATTTCTTAAGCGTGTATTGAATTGCAAGCCAAAGATGATCTTAATTCAGAAGTTACCGATACAACAGAAAAAAAAGACCACAAGCCAGCCCACCCGGCTGAGGCAGGCAAAAATGC
>LQNS02000136.1:2394214-2408182 GCA_001587735.2 Parhyale hawaiensis
AGGAGATTTACCCCGTCACTGCTGTGTTGTTCTTTACGGTCAAAAGGTGAAGAGGCACGCCAGATCTCACCATTAGAGTCTCCATGGGTCATGAGACACACCACAAGGCAAGCTATGGAGGCCAAGCGTGCATCTTTCTTCAGCCTGGAAAAGACATTTTCAATTTGCACAGCATCCGGGTCCTTCAGGTGCACAATTTCAAACCCGAAGAGACTAAACGTTCCATCGAGCCGCATGGTGTCGATGTCAGAACCTCTTCGGGAGGGCAGAGCTACAGTCTGTATGGGCACATAAAGACACCAAGAACATGAGTATCACGCTCTTAGGCACAAGGATTGCGAAGTTAGGTAGTTAATGAAATCTGACTACGACTCCTGGGTACAGGCAATTCAGACTCCGACTCTTTCGACTCTAAAATACTACGGTACAGCTCCTACCAACTTGACTCTTTTTCTTGATAAAACAGGCCCATTTCCGCAGACTCCGACTCTTGAGGCAAGGCAGTTTCCGACTCTAACTTTTGAAACCCAAAAATGCAAGAGTACTAATTCCACAACCATATACATAGCAGGTCAATGTTTAGATATCTACAAGTATATATAGCACCATACTGGTATAAGTTACAAGTAGTTTCGATTAATTTTAAAAGTCGCAAATACTCCTGCCACAGGGTTAGGCACTCAGCGAGCAAGATTTCGGTGCAATAGCATTGCTATTGCCCTTGCTTCGCTGACAGTGTCCTGAGAATCACCTTAAGGCTGGTTCAAACGCTAGTCCTTTGCCTCGTATTAATAATTTACATTTGGTGTGAATTAGACCTCATAGAGCTATGCACTTTTTTTATTATTTTAACAGAACAAGCAACGCGGTCGAACACTGAGAAGTATGAACGTCGGGCAAAAGATCAATATGTGAACCAGCCTCTAGCAGAGGTTCTTCTATCTTCAAGAACAGTTCGTTTTTCTGTGTGATCTCGGCATCATTATCCTCGCACGACCATACTTGCTTTCACCTCATCAATGTCTCCAAAAAACAAAGACTATTCTAAAATTCGCTTCATGCAGTTGTTATTTCTTCTGTCCTACATTCTTCTCGAATAGGCAACAGCCAAATATTGACCAATCAACCCGCTGCTGATGACACTTTGTCAGAGAATTTGGCAATATAAAAATGCCATAGCTACTAATCAATAAGAACAATAATAAAAAATAATACTAATCATCCAAAGAAACAATACTCAGAAATTTATTCACTTTCATTGCTTACTATTCTTTTCAACGCAGCAAAATCATAACAGCTACTGATTTCCACAGATCCAATTTAAAGGAAGTTGACATCGATTGAGGGAATAAATAGAGAGTATGGGAGCCATTGAGGGTGGCACCAGAGAGCCACGGACCTGCAATACTCTGTAGCAAATGAGGGCCGAATTTAAGAGAGTTTTGGAAACTGAACATTATGTAGCGCGAAGCACTAGTTAAATATTAGCTTACCAATTATAAAATAATAGGTTACCTACTGGAATACCCAGCCGTTACAAACGATGGCCATAATTTCGTAATGAGCCTTCTCATTGTTCTTACTTCCCGTAAGGGTTTTGTTGTTGTTGTTTTGTTGCCTGAATCGTGCCGTATAATAGATTTGTCAGCATCCCAAACCCTGACAAACACCGCAGCTACGTGCGTAGAAACAAGCGTATAAATATATAGATGCTGCACTACAGCTTGTTACTAAAGTGGTTAGTCCAAACTTTCCTATCGCATACCCTGGGCCAAGCTGCAACGGAGCGCACGCACAGTGAATAACCGTGCAGGAGAACAGTACTCACTTCTTCGAAGGCATTAGCAGACTCAATGAAGCTGTTGACGTTGATGATGACGCAGAGACCATGAGGGTGGCTGGTCGGCAGCGGGTACACTTCCGTAATGTCTGGAGGTGGAGGTACGAGACTTGAATGGTACACAGACTTACTGTGTTTTCAAACGAGATCAACGTACATGAAAGTAGCAAGTCAGAAAAGAAGATCAGAAAATGCATAATAAGTATGAGTATCGGTATGAAAAACGAAGGGAGTAAAATGGGCACGAAAGACAGACGTCCTGAGACCAAGCTAAGGCTATAGTAACCTAGGGAATCTTCTGTGGGTATAGACCGACCGGGGTAGATATTTTGGGCAAGGCCGGAGCCGAGGGGAGGGTCGAAGTCCAAGTTCAAGCAGCTGTCCTACAGAATAGAAACTCCTCAATATATGTCACCCTCACTTCACGTTGTGTATAGTTTTTATTTAGGTTCATTGTTTTTACTTTCAGGTTCTCGATATATATATGGTACGATACAGATAGATTGTTGAACGTTTTTTGCATATCCTAATGTAATAAACCGCTTGGTATATTTATTTCGTGTCTGCTTCAAAGAAAATACAGTAGGCGAAAAATAAGCCAGGTTGCAGATTTTGTAATTCGGTTACGTTTTCGTAGAGATCGATGATCAGCTTGCAGAAGATGGTGAAAACTGGATCCTTATCTCTTCATCCAATTCCATAAGTTTTTTTTTCTCATTACAGGACGCATAAATTCAGCAAATAACATTGGGCTGCATTTTTAAAGAGGTTCAATGTTTGTCAGCAGATCTTATATGCATTTTGCATACTGAGTTTCAAAATGTAATCAGTTTTATTCAATCAGGTGAGATTTTTTTGCTATTTCAGTTTTAAGAAAACAAATGATAACCAAATATTAATGTCTATGTTTTTAGAGATACCGCATAAATTATGGAAAATGTGCAACCTACACTCAAATAGGACACAACTAGAGTTCATGTGAACTTCAAGATAAAATACATCTCCTCCATAACTAGGATATCCTTGAGAAAACGCTCTCAGAGCTCTTCGCTCAAATCAATAGTTTTCCGAAAAAGACTCTAAACGCGAAACCAAGGAAATGCATTTTAGTGGACATGGATGCACCTAGAGCTTGATAGTTTTTCAGGAGCTAATTAATAACACGTTGATATTCTCGATTTTGGTGATTGCCTAGAAAGTTGATCAGAATAGATACAATAACTGGTGACTCATTGTCACTAACTACGGAGTTGCCATTTTGGCCGTTAGCTACTCAACGTATCGTTCACTACTTTGTTAATAGAAAATATAAAAAAATTATGCACGCTCTCTAAAATCCCTTGCACTAATTTATTTGGAGAAAAATTGAAATTGATTTTACATAAAATTAATCAGAAAACTCGCTATATCCAGCAATATACGGAATGTTGCTAAAATTGAAATAGAATGAAAATCTGACGTGATAGGGTAAAATTGCTGACATTTCCGAATTTACAACACAAAAGCGATACAGAAACACTTGACAAACCCTAAACCTCAAAAATGATGCAGACCAGCGTAATCAACGGGGCACTCATGAGGTGATTATTTATGGGCAGTAGATAATTATTTCTTCTAGCTTACGGTCTTTCTACTTAAATTTGACGATGTAGCTTTCTCTTCAGTCTGTTTCACGGGCACTGGGCAGCAGACTACTACGGTATGTCTTCTAGTTTACTGTCTTTCTTCTTTGAGAGTGCATATTTCTCTTTAGAGGCCGAAATTTGAGCACTTCAGTGAAGCAGAGTTAAGTATGGAAGACGGTATATATTATTGATACGGCACACAGACACTGCATATTATAAGCTGACTGGAGAGGCATTCAAGTTTATGGCAATGTTTTACTCAAGATTTTACTTTGGAAGACGCGCGTTTAATTGAGAAAGAGGATAGGGAACGTAAAAGAATTACTAGACAACTACAGTCTCAAGAACGAAGACGTGCTGTCAATGGAGAGATGAAGCGCCTATGGGGCACAGTGACAAGAAAGACTTGAAGCAGAAGGGTTACAGAAAGAATGTACGAGAGTTGCTAATAAGCGTGAGCAAGAAAATGTAGAAACGGCAAGTCAAAGAAGAGAGCAAATATATCGACTATGGCCTAAATTTTTTTTTAACACACGGGTCCACTAGTAGTAAAATAATCTCCTACTAGAGTCCAATTCTTTCGCAGACTGAACTTCGACCTTAATTACGGGGAATTGACGAACCTAAGTAGCTATATTTTAAGGTTCTCCATGGGGGACAGTCGCTCACTAGAAGAATTATATCACACGCATGTAAACGAGGAGCCGTCAGTACACTCTCTCAACCGTCAGTTTCTAATGGTCTTAAGTCAATGTTGAGATGTGGGCTGCAGTAGCATAAATACGACGTTATTTATGGACGTTTCAATCGTAACATATATACTGCAAACATACAATGCTAGTAGTACATTTCACTAGTGAAATATTAGTTGAGAATTTGAGAATGCAGGAGTAATATTTATAAATGTGAATGGGCGGGGAACAATGTTTCAACAAAAAGTTTTAGATATAGAATGAATTTCTCAAAAATTTCTTAAGCGTGTATTGAATTTCAAGCCAAAGATTATCTTAATTCAGAAGTTACCGATACAACAGAAAAAAAAGACCACAGGCCAGCCCACCCGGCTGAGGCAGGCTAAAACGCCGGGGTAGGTGATCCGAGCTCACCGGGGCCGGAGCCGGGGGGGGGGGGCATAAATAGCCGAAGACCCGGCCGGTCTATACCTAGAGCGCAAAACAGAAGAAAGAGCAAAATGGGTAAAAAGAAGAGAAAAAATCCAGAAAATTTCATTAGCAGCAGTAGAAAAATCGAACTTAAGCTAAAGTCACACGCCGAGTTTCCCTGGGGAAATCAATCTAAGTTATTTATTGGCCGATTGCAGAGACCACAACAAGGCGAGTTTAAAACTAAATTGCTGAAGTTTCATGCACCACACAACACATGTCACACAATAGCCAAGAACATGCAACAAATCATAAAACGCAGGCCTTATAAGCAGTTGTCTCGTACCATCCAAAATCATACACTACACTATAATTGATGGCCACTTTAAATCGCAAATAGGTCCTGTAGTTCAATGAAGAAATTTCAATAAGAAGTTCTACAAGCGAGGCGTGCACGGTGTTTATCGGCAAGAAATACTATCGTAACTAGAGCACACTGAGAGCGTGCACCTTCGCCTAGCAAGGGAATGTTACGAAAAATTCAAATTGGTGCCGAAACTAAAATTTCCTTTTCATTATCCAAAATTTGGTCACTTGTGCCCGTTGACAGTAATAACAGCTTCTGTAATTTCCTTAAAGGTCAGTCCTCAACTGTTTGAGATGCGTTCTGACAAACATTAGTCAAACACACAAATAGACGAACCGATCACCATAATTTGGTTATTGGTGTCTTTTAGTATTGCTAGCAATTTCCGGAAATTCCATAAAGATCCGTTCATAATTTTTACAGTTATGTTCCTGACAAACGTAAAATCAAACAGAGAAAAAAGAACAAACGGATCACAAAATTTGGTCATTTGCTCTTCGTAACATTCCTCAGAAACTGTAAAAATTTCATGACGGTATGTCTAAAACTTTTCAACTTCGTTTCCAAAAAAAAACTGGCAGGCAAACGGTTGAACGGATCTTCACCAAAAGTTAATCATCTGTTCTTCCTAACATGACTAACAATAACTTTTTGAGTTATCCTAGGGACAAACATGACAAAAGCATAACCACCTCGGCGGGGGTAAATACTGATCAAAGTACGGTGAATATCACTGAATTTTACGATACCAACATCACCTAAGCCTGGTTACGACCAGCATTTTTCCGCCGCAGTCCTACGCTAGGTACTCAGCTAGTGTTTCTTGCTAATAAATGAATTCCTAGCGTCCCCATAAACAGGCTTCATTTAACTAGTTCGCTATATAGGCTGATCAAAAGAGATCTCCTAGTAAGACTCCTACTAGGTAGCTGTAGGACCTACTTGCAAGTAGTGAGCCATTAGGATATGGTGAAATCTAGTTCAAAAACACAAAAAACACAGAGACTTATGTAGCAAATGAGAGAGAGCAACAACATGAATTGACAATGCAGACACGTACAAATCATGCAAATTACAACAATATTAAAGTAATAGATGCGAGTACTAGACGAGTTCAATTCATTCCGTGACCAATCTTGGAACTCAATTCTCACCCACATCAAATTCCCGACAGAATTACCTGCAATTTGGCCAACAATAGCTGGTGTATCTGGAACTCGCTGACAAGACAGAGCTATTATTTATCAAGTAACGGTTAGTAATGTGAAAAACTATAAACTTGGTGCACTCCTAGGACGAGAACACTGCTGTATTTAATTATGCTACGTAGATGATCTGATCTTCCGAATGAATTCATCTAACAAAGAAGGCATTCTCACGCTGTTTAACAAACTAAAGATATACGTAGTAAATCACCTGAAAAAGTGAGCTACAAGCTTTTAATTTAGTCTTTGTTGAAACTTGAAAATGATTACGAATGGACATGCATTGGAGACAACATGAAAGATACTCTTAAGGTCCAAAAAGAATAAAATTGTTATTATAACTCTCTTTTTAATCTCCGTAGCCGCTACTCAAGCGTTCCAACAGCAATAGGATATGCAATATCGGATTCTTTCCAAGGATGAATAGTACCTCACATCTTACATAATAGGATCCTGTAAGGTCCAACAGGGTTTGGAGGTATTGAGTACGAGTCAGAAGGGTCACATTTGACACAGAAAGAATAAGATAACCTATGAGTTGCCAACCGGCCCCAATTCTATACAGCAGAGGATCGACGAGCGAAACGAGCCCAAACCGCACGTGACACCATGGAGTTATTTTCCACCGCCGAGGTAGTTTTGCCCATTCCCCTTTTCTTTCAATGTTAGACGAGCAGAGTCTGGAAGCAATAACAATTAAAGTTTATGACCAGTAGCTACAAATTTAACTTTCAAATGTACTTCACCAGTTTAAAGAAAAAAACCGCCACTACGCCTCGCGTTCAAATTAACCACACTTTACGGTGCCAAGAAGTCCCACTAAAAGAGCCCACGCAATAAACTGCTCCCTTCACCACGAGATCACCACCAGACCTGTAGTGGATGATGGTAGGCAGGCACACGCTGCTCAGCGCGTGACCAACAAAAAGCCATGAGCAACGTCACAGTCAATCAAAGGAAATACGATATCATGGCGGGGCAACTTACCGAAGCGGTATGGGCTGAGACGCCCACGTACAGCTTTCGTCTGCAGTTCATGCGAGGAGACTCCTACCGCCCAATTCTCTTGGCACACAACTCACCGCAAGACTCTGAAGGCGACTGAAGGGAGGTGATAAAGGGCGCCAGCAGAGCTGCAAGGCGCGACTGTGAGCCAGCAGTGAGAGCTGTGTGCAGGTCAGCCACGAGAGATAGGAAGTTTGTGGGGAGGAGGTTGCGACAAAAAGTTTCCTCCAGACAGCGGCCCAACAACGGGCAATGCCAAGTGCTCAGACTGGAGTACAGGCAGGGACAACGAGTGTGAGCTGCTACAGGTAAATGCAACGCAACAAATAAAGGGCAGACGGTGCCGGAAAAGTCTGTGGCCTACCTGAGATATTAGTATAAAATGTGTGCCTTTGAGTCAAGTTGAATACCTACTGTAGGGGAACCGAACCTACACCAGCCAACTCTTACTAACCTAATCGACCTATTCTAACCTAACACTCTCAGGCCATATGCTATACTAGAACCGGATAGCTCTAGCTATGCATTAGCTACCTACCTTCTCATTTGACTGTATGAGAAGCAGAACTTCCGTCTTGCGGTTACGCAAGAGCACGCACCTACGGCAGGATATTAAAAAGAAACTACAATTCCTTACAGCTGTGATACAATATTGAGCAGAAGAATAGTTTCCACTAGTTACACGAGACATGGCTCAAAACAAAAGAGATCAAAATTTGTACTTTACGTAGAAGCGATACTGTAAATGCCCCTGAATGAAAAAAAAACAGCTCCAAAACTCCACATGAATACCTATGATCAAATTCTGGCTCATTAATAAAATATTCATTAGGTTGTTTATAGCCATTAGCAACTGCTTCATAACTAATACGGTAGGCTACAAACCTTGCAGCACTGATAGACGAGGTGTATGGGCAATATAGCAGGAAGAAGTGCAAGCCTCTATTGTTCAAAGGAGCTGCATGAAACTCCCAGGGAAGAAACAGGGATTAAAGTTTGAACAAGATGCTTAGCCAGACATAACTACGACAGTGCATGTAACAGTTTGCAAAACATGAGATGGTAGACTGTTATGTCACTTACTGGTCAAAAGAAATAGTACGGTATATAAAAGCGCATTAAGACAATAAGTGCATGCAGAAGCAATGAGTGATCACTAGGTGAGGAAAGTAGGAATAAAGATTCAATTAGTAGTACGTTAGCTAAGCATTGAAATTTACGGCACAATCACAAGAATGAGTAAGGACTATCATGT
Organism: Parhyale hawaiensis; assembly: GCA_001587735.2. Classification (NCBI taxonomy): domain Eukaryota; kingdom Metazoa; phylum Arthropoda; class Malacostraca; order Amphipoda; family Hyalidae; genus Parhyale; species Parhyale hawaiensis. Next base: position 2,402,615 of record LQNS02000136.1, read on the forward strand.
AGTAATTCATACAGCAAAAAGAACATACACAATTATCAGTATGAGTACAAAGCACACAACTAGAAGCATTAACCTGAATAATATCAGTCCTAATATTCTGTGTCACACCAACAAATTAAACACACCTTGGAACAATCTTACAGCATTAGCGCTCAATATAAAATTTTTCACTAGGCTGTATGTAGTAGACTCAGAATGAGCCTAACTGAATTACGTCTATAGTACCCAACTCAATGCTTTCAGAAATAGAAAGAGTGCATCTGTAGAAACAAAGGACATGTACGGTACTACAGGCTTCCATGATGCCTGTCTACACCTGAGCAATGATTAAGTTTGGCAGATAAGAATATAAAGTACAATATTTACAAGTCTTGGAACAATATAAAACCGAATTGGCAATGTAAAACTTATATGTTTTCGATTCTCTAAGTGACAATGCACCAGGTGTAACCTCAATAACGGCATCTGAGGAACATAGAACGGAAAGTCAGCCAAAGCCTGGTAACAAAACATGAGCCCTCAAACAAGCAACATATATCGGAGAGAAAAAAAAAATCGGTTACACATACACACGGTAGGTAGGTACCGTATTTAGATAAATGAAACATAATTAAAGCTCCAAAACAAATCCCCAAACAACACAAAATCAGTGGGATACTCATAATACACAGTCTACCATGCAGGATAAAATGAAAGCTATTTTTGATAAGAGAAGCAAACCATGTAAAACTCACTAGAATTTTCCAGTGCTTTCTACATGATGCGCATTTCTTTTATCAAGACATTCTACTATATGGCGTGTAACTCACTAATTGGTAACAAGAGCATCGGCTGCCGCCTGTGGTAAAGATGAGAAGACCCGGAACAGAGCCAGCCTCTCGGGCTCGATGCCCCGTGCACTCACACACACCTGCGAATGGTAGGTATGGTAAGTAGCCTGTATAACTGGTATGGTAGGTAGCCTATATAAATGGTATGGTAGGTAGCCTATATAAATGGTATGGTAGGTAGCCTATATAAATGGTATGGTAGGTAGCCTACACAAATGGTATGGTCGGTAGCCTATATAAATGGTATGTCCGGTAGCCTAAATAAATTCCTTGGGTTCCAAAAAGCATATAAGCACCAAATTTGGCAGATTTTGGGCGAACGAAGCTAGAACTAGAACGCCCCGTGGGGTCAAGACCATTACTTGCTATGGAAGGGAGAGGCTGAAAGTGCTGAGTCAGCAGTTCTGGCATTTTTCACCTCCAAGCCAAACCTGACTTCCTGCGAGAGATTGCATGGATAGACCACTTCCTTCTGGCAGTTTTTGGGCGGTAAGACATACATAAATATCTATAGAAACAAATACATATGTCTCAGACACAAATGGAAGAAAAACATTAACACTGCTTTCACTTCGTAATCTGGTGATCATCAAATACCTGCCGGAAACAATGTCAAAATTTGCAGAAAATTGCCATAATAGCTTACATTTTACATTGCATTTAACATTCTTGACAGTCTACCCTTATTAAAGGGTCAAAGTCAGAATCTTAAGGTACAAGTAGTATGACGTCTGCAGATCCAACAAGAACGCCTCGTGGCGTAAGACCATCACCCGCGTGGGGCAAATTCAACGAAGTCATTTTTGACGGCCAGCTTATAATAATTTCTCAACGAAAGCTGTGTCCAACAAGGATAGCGCCGCGCTGACCGCCCCGTTCACAACTCTTAATAATAACAAGGCGTCAGAACGACCCAAACCAGTTCTATACACAAACTGAGCAGGAGGCAGCAAACCCATAACCACAGTAAAACGACGAAGCGTACAAGCGACCAATTTCTCAAATACTTTCGATAAAATGGGCGTCAGAGTGATGGGCGCCGGTAGTTGGCGACATGGGGCGACACTGGACCCTCGGGAATAGGAGTAATATTCCCACTATGCCAACAACGGGGAAAATTTCCTAACCGTACTTATCAGGCGCCGAAAGATCACTGCTAGCTTAGGGGCAAAAACGCCAGCGAGCTGCTTATAAAACAGAGGAAACATGCCCACCGGACATATAGATTTAAAAAAAACTCATAATATATATATTAGGGTTATGCAATGTGCAATAATGCTCCAGAACTCATCAGAAATGCACTCATGAATCGCTTATAGTTATTTATACATAATAATAATAATTCATAAACATTATAATATTTGAAATGTGCAAACAATGGTAACACAATAATGAAGCTTCGAGAGTAAAATTATTCTACAAGAAGAAGCAACATTAGTTTCAACAGAATAAATCTGCAAGAATATTCCAGAACTCCTCAGGAAATGTGATAATGCATTGCTCATACTTATATCAAATACCGGTAATTAATTCATAAATCAAGATAAATGAACAACTTCATAATAGACTCACCTAGTTCAATTGTAATAGAAGCATCTTTTTCAACATCATCGGTACTTAGCTCTTTCTTTAGCAACAACTCTTGCAATGCGGCATGTGGGCGAGGTAGTATAGAATCTTGGCGGATCCATTGTTTACAGGGATAGATTTCTCGAAACAGCCCACTGTATTACACGAAGGACGCCAGAAAACTCACTCGTATCACTTTATAAAACGATTTTTTTTCTAATGAGTTTTCTTTAAAGGAATGCTGAAACGTTTTTACACGTGCATGAATTGTTATGGCTCTCTATATTCACGATTAGCAAAGAAATTAACAGAAATATGAGGAGTGTATGATCACTGACTGGCAGTTAGTTAGTTATAAACTTTGTTCAACCTCTGTAGCCGCAACTGAGGCGTTCCAACAGAGATGAGTGTGTAGTGTTTAAATACGATTTGTCGCGTGGCCTACGTGCGCTACTACGGGCAGGAAACTTGGCGCAAAGCATAGTAGGAGACACTCTAATGGTCGGCCTCTTTCACGGCCTTCCACACGAGAGAGATGAGAGAAGTTCCGGGGAAGGTGCGCTATCTCGATCGACAGCCCATCTCGTGGAACAGAAACTAAAATGGAGAACCTACCTAACACTACAAAACTAACCTCGTCAGCAGGAACTGCGGCCAGATGCAACGTCTCGTGCGGAAAAGATACTCGGGTTTGCCCCTGGGGTCGTAAGGACTCACTGGCAGTTCACGCTGCACTAAGTTCGGAAGAACGTGACACTTGAGTGAGCAAAACATTATGACACACTACGCCCAATTCTCACAGTGCAGCAAGCGTGGAAAAGCTGAACTGAACGAAAATCAATGGGATTTTCCCAATGGGGTCATATATGGCTAAGAAGCTTCTTTTGTCGGCTCGGGAAATTCAATTGCACCAAAGAAAGTCATTTCGTATAGCCTATGCATTCGGTATCAGTAGAAGATTCAGAAAAGATTCGGTATTTAGGTGGATGAAAACACTGTCGGTACTACCGAAATAACGAATTTCATTCGGTAGTCCCAGCTCAGGAAATTAGTAAGATTTACAAAAAAAAAATTCTAGAACCAGCACGATGAGTCGTTTGAAAATTTACAGACACTATAAACATCATAAGTTTAACTTTCTGTGAAATTTTCACTGAAATTTATGGCCAAATAGTCGAGATGTGGTCAATTCTGCAATAAAGTTATTATTTCCGTCCCAAGCGTAGCTATATGCTTATATTCACTTGAACAAGTCAGCGCGCAACAGCCACCAGTAACACAATACAGCTCCAACTTTCTCAATCTATCGTTGTAATTTAAACTATGTAAGCCTTCAATTTACTTGATATAATTCTCCCGTACAGACTTCCAACAACCTGAAGTCAGTCCTATACCCAATACCCAATGTTCCAGAAACATGATCCAAGATGAGTATGATAAGCATGCCATATATACTAGGCATGAACTCCATAGGCTAAATCTGCTTACTGCAGATCACAGCAGCCTACTTGCTCAATTGCTGAAGTAATTTCGAAGTTTGGTAAGACATTGGTACTGTATTAGAGCTATGTGCAACAGCTCCACACGGATGATAAAATACAGGAGCTGCAAAAAATTGTATAATTTTGTATATATATATGAACCACACAGAAAAAATAAACACATAGTAAGGGTGGACAAGGGCACGCACAAGACTTATTTTAAAATTTAAATACTGCCACACCAGCCTCCAGCAGAAGGGGCAAATTTTCTATGGGACAGAAAGCCCTACTTTTAGCATATTCCCCATCCACACTAGGAACTGTAGCTAATCCGAAAAAAAAAGAGAAAAGGAGCACATAAGTGGCAGGTTATGTCAAGCAAGGTGATTGAAAAGAACAGGAGCAAACAAAAATTAGTAGGAGTAGGGAGACAAGAGAAATCTCTCACCTGCTCCATGGAATGGGTGGTACAGAGGCCGAGCATATCTTCCAGAATATCATATCGGTAAATGTGGTACAATGCAGACAGAATAGCATCCACATTTCGGTCCGAGTCTTTCCAAATGTAGCTACTGACGTTCTGAAAAGAAAAGAAACATTAACAATACCGTAATTAATAGGTAGCTACGCACAAAAGACTGACATTTTAGTAAATAAGGTTAGGAGTACCTACCTGAATGAGAAATTCAAGACAGGACCACAAATAACAGAGACCGTACAATTTCAAAAGGAAAAGTAACAGCACTAGCTACAGTACTATAGATAGGCTATCTGGTATCTATGATAGGCTATATGAAAAAAATTATAATCTCACATACAGTAGCTAGGTATATTCATATAACAAGGTTTTATATTTACTTCAAATCTAGAATTTGATGATGTAGTTGTATGAAGAACTAGAAGAGTAGGTACCTAGACAATGCCAAGCAACAACAAGAGAATCTCTAGAAGTAAGTAGGTAGGTAGCGTCGGACTAGGTGAATCGCACCACATGGGTGATTCCGACCAATTATTATTAGTAGCCATTGGAAAATTAATAAATAATGAATCCTCATATTTTCTAAGTACATAGGCCCACTACCCCCTACATAGGTAACATGTAACAGAAGTTCTAAATGTCTTAACATTTTTGTTAAGGAAAAAAATTACCTTGTTTCAACTTTCAAGTCTCAATAACGACTATGTTTTTCAACTTTTATTGCAGGTGTGAAGGAGTTATAGACTTGTAGCAGCCTCATGAAACTTGGGTCACATAGGTAGAAAGAACTGCTCTTTACGGTGGAACCAAGGATTTTTTTGGTACCACGTATACGTTGGTCACTATGCCACCCTAGAGAACCGTCCGATTCACCCGGCGGAAAAAATTTTTGGGTGAATCGAATGATGATCAAAAAATATACAGATATTTAGAGCTTCTGTAACATGTTGCCTATGTAGAGTGATAGTGGGCCAATAGCTATACAGAGAAGTAGGAGGATTCAGCATTTATTCCTTTTCTAATACTAATAACCAATCCAATCACCCGACTGTACCGGTCCGATTCACCTGGATCAACAAGACGCACTCATACCCTGTATTTTTTTCAACTGTGCCACTGTAAGTATCTACTAGGATAACATATTTCTGAGTTTCTGTATAGTAGTTAGAAGGGTTGTGGAATTGGTCTCAGAGGATTTGGGGGGGGGGGG
>LQNS02000136.1:2430547-2441179 GCA_001587735.2 Parhyale hawaiensis
TTTCCTTTAGCAGCGTTTTGGGCTTCCCGGTGTTGCAAATGCTTCATTTGGGTTGTATTACCTGTCCGTGGGAGCCCAAGCGTGAAGTTTTAATAATAATAATAATTAGATAGAATGAGATTGGTAGTTAATTGCATTGTGGAAATATGAAATTATATTATACCTTGTGGCACTGACAAACAACTGGAGTGTCACTAGTCAAAACCAGTAACTGTTTCACATCTGAAAACTGTTTGCTTGGTGTTACAATAATTTGATCGCTCACAGGAAGCAATGATCTTTGTTAATTGAGAAGAAAGCTGTGGTTTTTGGCACCTTCTGCAGTCATTTTTTGCAATTATAATTACTGAATGAAAATTTATTGTAAAATTAAGTTAATATGCATTAGCTTCCCATTTACAAAGCCTGAAAAGTAAAATTTTCTATGACACCATCTGGCAACGAAAGATCTAGCAAATGTAGTTTTGGTACAGTAGCGTACTCCACATTTATTGGCTGTACCATTGCTACACCCAAAACTTTCCAGCAGTTGGTGCTGAAATGCATGCTTTAGTGACGACAACATAGAGACACCACAGTAATTTTTTATGTAGAATCCAAATTTCAAGTCCGTTTTTGGTGGTCGCCCCTAGTTTTCATGATATAGAGAAGAAAAAAACTAAAAATGAAGTAAAATGCTTAAAATAGCTAACAAAAATGGGGGATCTGTGGGAAAACCAGGGTTTTTGGGTTGGGAAAAATCAGGAGAATATGTGACTATTCAAGATATAGGGAAAAAATCCAAATATAGGGAAGAAACCCTAAAAATAGAGTAAAATGCTTTAGATTAGGTTAAAAAAAAAAAAAAACATTTTAAAAGTGTTCCACTACTCTGTCATTGCCAGGTATTTTCTCCTACAGGAAAACAATGGGAACTTCAAAATCATACCGTACTTCTCAAAAAGTAAAGCTGACCACCAAAAATGGTTTTCACATTTGGATTCTATATCAAAAAGTAGCCACATTGATTTAAAATAAGGTAAATGTTTGCGAGAGGGGCTCAGGTAATTTTCCAATTTTTTTGTAGGTACATTAAATAGTTTTTCTTACAAAATTATCGATGTTATACACATTTTAGATTGGCGCATAGCATTTTCTGTGAGTTATAAAGCTTCAAACTTTTTACTTTCTCCTATATAAAAGTAAAGTCAAATGGCTGACAGCCACCACCAACCACCACCCTTAGTATGAGGAAACTTGGCAACAGTGAAGCCATCAGTTAGGCCAAGAACCAAATTTAGGTAAGGCAAGGAAGGTTCTTCTAGAGACCTATGTTTGCTAGCATAACCTGCCTTACCTCCCTAACCTAGGTTCTCGGCCTAACCGATGGCTTCATTGTTTGGGGTTTACCTCTTGCACACAGTGGTTGCAGTTGCGGTTACAGTGCTTGCTGCAGTTGAGGTTTTTGAGGGTTTATACAGGAATATAGCTACATGTTGAAAACAGCGCGCAACTCCACCCGCCAAAAAAAAATTGGCGGGTGGAGTTGCGCACTACGAAAAATAATTATGGCGGCCAAAACATCACAGATATAACAAAACAGATAAAAAATTGAAAACTACAACATTTTTCCTCTAGGATGCAACAAACCTGATGAAATTTCAGCTAGCCATGCCCTGTGGCATCAAAGTTTGCGGGACTTTGAAGAAATGAAAAAAAGTGTTTTTGGTACCTACTGAACACACCATGCTAATTTTGACAATCTGGACGAATATTAAGTTTTCCACCTATCTGGCTGAAAATTTGCAAAAAATAACATTAAAATGTTGCTCTTTACGATGGAATAATCAGAATTTGAATTTTCCTTTATTTGCACCATATAGAGGCGGTGCACAACTTCACCCACATTTCCTTGGTGTGCAACTCCACCTGCCGCTGCAATACCTAAAGTAATATTTGATCAATTTTTATTTGAAATTGCAACTGAGTGGCACAGACATGCTAGGCCTACAATTTTGTTAAAGTGCCAATTATTGGTGATTTTAGTCATCCTAATTCTAATATTTTAATTTCTAGTTACATACAGTATCAAGGCAATTTTTTTACTTTAGGTGCGTGAATCAGTCCCATAGACATAGGAGAGGGGTGGCCAGGCTCTGTACATTTTAGAACGGTGTACAACAATGAGAGACATTGGTTGTATTCTTCTGTCTTTGCTCTCAACATCTTTAGGAGGATTACAAGTGCTGCGGTTGCCCCGCAGTCTTTTACTTTTGAGAGTGTAAGCCGAACTCGTCAGTTTAGTCGGGTGCTTCGTGCCCTGGTCTGTCGGGGTATGGAATTCATTGCCGGCATCAGCTTTAGGTCATGCTGGCCTGTAAGCGTTTAAGTCAGCTGTTAATGGCTTTTTGTTGGATCTTCTCTAGCAGTATTTCACGCTTTCCAGTGTTGCTGATGCTTCATTTGGGTTGTACTACCTGTACACATTTCGACCATCATAATTGCGACCTTACTCCAAAAAGCAACCTTCCAAATTACAACATGGTCCTAGTTGCAACCCTCCCAATTGCAACTTTGTCTTTAATGCGACCCTCCGAATTCAGACCCTGGTTTTGATTCATAAGCTTCTAATATCAAGGGTCACAACTTGCAATTTGGTAATCAAAATGGCAACAGTCTTTTAAATACAATTGCATGGGCCACATGTGTTAATACCATGCGCAACAAGGAAAATAACTGTTCGTACATATAAAAATATGTTCCATATTCCAACCCTATAATCCAAATAAGGTCACATGTGCCATTAAGCGACCTCACACAGGAAAATGCATTTTTGCAACATAAAAAGTCACTTGACAATATAAAACCATATTATTATATAAATATTAGTTGTCACATAATAAATGATGACATTTTCTTGATGTATCACCTTATAACACTTCTTTTATGTGTCAAAAGAGCGGACTCTTTACACTAGGCTAGCTCTTTCTACAGCCAAAATGTGTTTCAAACTGAAGCCCGCCAAAAGTATCTCGTGTGAAAGGTTTCACATTGTTGTGTATGGCAATTCATGCTGGCTGGTAATGTAGTCAAGTAAATAATAGATGGCAACATCTAGTGTCATTTGATTGGTGATGGTACAACAGATCAGTTTCTTATTAGGGTAATGTCTCAATTACCGAATGCCCATCTATTACCGAATATAGGCAGGAATCTTATTGCGTTTGGTAATAGATAGGCATTCGGTAATTGAGACATTACCCTAAGTGAGTTATTGAGTCATTTGAGTGGAGAATTTTGCATTAGGGAGAAGGTTGCAAATGGATACCTTTACCCTGATTGTTTGTTTGATAAAAGAGTTTGTTTGACAAATGGGTAATTCTCATAATTAATATCCAAACCTAGCTACTGACTTCTCAAATTCTAAGGCTCTTCATCTTTGAACAAATTTTTATAGTAACCTCATTTCATTGTGTGGCGCTTCTCTAAGTTCTCTTCTTGCCAAGATCTTGGCAACAAGTTTACCCCCCTCGGAAATGCGGGTGGGCGCCTATGTGTGCCGCAGCCCGTGGAACCTCATTTCATAGTGTGGCACTTCTTGCCAAGATCTTGGCGAAAAGTTTGCCACCCTCGGAAATGCAGGTGGCCGCCTATGAGCGCCGCGACCCGTGGAACCTCATTTTATAGTGTGGCACTTCTTGCCAAGATCTTGGAGACAAGTTTGGCCCCCAGAATTGCGGTAGGCTATAGCACTATGTATAGGCTAAGTTTAACAAATTGGGCGCCATTTGCTACACTTAATTCTAAATGATGTACTTCAGTTTTTTCTAAAATTTAAGACACGTACTTTAGTTTCAACTTCGCTCTTTGCTGGGCCTCCAAATACGCATTGTCGGGAAGAGTGGAACTTGAAGCGGAAACATTAGCCCAAGCCATATTACGAACGTTGAACGAGTACTATGTGTTTTGTTTATATACTGACATTAATGAAAGGGTCAATGCATAGTCAGAAGGCAATGACTACATTTACACTGCCATGGCAGTCATTTTCTTATTACAACACAGCTTCAAAAAATTTTGGCGAACGTAACATTCAAACAGCTGGGCCACGATTAGCCTTCCAAAATAAACATAACATGTCGCGTGAGATAAACACCGACTGCCCCCCTCTAGCGTCGAGTTGATAGTTCGGCTTTCATATAGGGCTACATACTTTCATAAACTGAAATAAAAAGCTTCTAGAACATATTTAACACGAGCGTTTCGGCACACAAAACTGAAGACTATTTATAGACTGATAGTACTGAATGACTGTCGTGATTCCGCTCCGCACTAAACCCACACAGGTTAGGATTAATTTAGCAGCAATCAACAAGTTGAGCCATTCTCTGTTTTATCATGAGCAGTGCATAAAATAATACGAAATAAACTCTAATTTTGAAAATGATATTTTATTCACCTGTAGTTCATCAGGTGAATAGGCAATGCGATGATATAGGATTGCGCTCTTCATGGCGCATTTAGCGATATATTCTTCACCGAAAGATGTCACTAATATAAAGTTGAGTCTCGACCAACATTGCACTCTTGCTGAAGACGCACTGTTTCAGGGTCATGACGCAGTCTCTCGTCTGCGCAGGGCAAAATATTGATGCCAAAGATGGCAGCAAACGCCAGTAGCGGATATGCTGGCGATGTGGAGTGATGTCTCGCGTTTGTTCCCTATTCTTCGTCAATTAAATTATTAATTTTGCAGAGTTCTGTCTATTTTTCACTTGCACATTCAATCTTTACCCCGGGTGCTTCGTAAGCGCTTCTGTTAGGTGGTTTAAACGGATGTTACTCGCAAGTAATTGAAAAGTTTTCCCGAGCTGTGTTAGTTAAAAAAAAAACACATCGAATAAAAGTGTTGTGGCTGGCGCCTGTCTGCCGCTAGTATGATGCAGATGCGCCTCCCATTATTACCTTGGCTACTTACCCATATCGTCCTAGGTAAGTTGATGGATTCAGAAGTTGCGTTCATATATGAAAGTTTTTTATCGTTCATACGGATAAAGTGTTAGGTATTTATTTGATTTTAGAGTACTAGTACGTCAAGTGAAGTTTTTTTCTAGAGATTTCTCGTAATATATGCTTCCGGGACTCGAATATTGTTTTTAGTTGAATGTAAGTAAATCGAGTGTTAGAGTTACTTGTGTGAATGCTTAGTGCTACGCATTTCTTTACAGTGCGCTCACTGGCACCGAAGTCTGCTTGTGCTGGCGCAGTTTTCCTTCCCTGCTTTCCCCTCATCGGCTCTTTCCTGTTTCGCGTTGTGCGTCTTATTGGTCTTAAATTCAGAAGCTGGAAAAAAAATTGCGCAAATGCCCTCATTATTCTTCGTGAAATCTTCCTGCAGTATTGACACGACGGAGTGGTCCGATTGCCAAATAACCTAGAGCTCCGTTCACAAAACCACCGTTTTCCTGGTTACAGACCTGGCAACAAGACCATGCTACATCTAATGATACCCAAGCACTTCACCATTTTTGTTAACTAGAAGTTTGTGATTATATATCTGCACAATAATCAGCTGCCGCGACTGCGAGAACAAATATGGTATAGCCAGAGTTTGTGCGCGCTAGTCAAAGAAACCAGCGGCGCTAGCGCAAGACCACCTAGAATTACGAGCGGCGCTGCCGCTAGCGCTACACGTTTCAAAATCTAGCGTCGCTGGTTTTCGGCATATATATCTACGACTAGTTGAAAATCTGGGAACATTTATTTTAGTGCTAGGAGAAACATGTAGAGCAAGATAGAAATAAAATATAATTTTAATTGCACTGCAAATGGAAGAAATCAAAGGAGTGTTTTACTGATTTTCCATATAACGAAAAGATACATGGAAGTAAGTAATGTACTATATACTATAATATACAGGGTGTTGCAAATTACTTGGTACAAAACTTTGGCTACTAGTATAAAATATCCTTATTAACACCTGTTCATAAATAAAAAAAAATCGAAAAACGTTTACTTTGTGTGGGAATGATGTAAATTATTAACACTGGTTATGTATTAGCCTATCTAGCTACGGAGGCTACATGCACTCTGCTCATAATACGCGGGGGAAGTTTTAATACTCAATAACAAGAGATAGTTTTTATTAGCAAGGATCTCATGATAGGATAGTGATAGTAATTGTTCAGAATGTCTACCATGAACATTGATAAAAGCACGACACCTTCGTCAAAGATTCCATGGATCTCAGCGATATCTCCAGCAGCAAATGCAATTGGGGCGACAAGGTCTTCTTCCGACTCGATAGGTGTGTCCAGGAAGCAAAGAATGCAACGAGAGGACTCAATAGGACTGAAATAAAACATAGCTGTGACCGCACGTAGCAAATTTACATCACATCGACGAGTCGAAGTGTTTTAGGTGTGGGGCCTCAGACCTTCGTATATGGTTTTCTTGAGCATATCATCGTATTTTTTCGATTTATTTCATTCAGTCTCCCGCTCAAGACTGGCCAGCTACTTAAGCTACAAAATATCGAAAAATGTTGTCGCCAAGTACAGAAAGTTGGGGCAATAGGCTACCTGTTACTGTGGTTTCTCTCGCGTACAGAATTGGCTATAATGGTGCTTATATATGTTGGTAAGGAATAGATACATCCTGTGAAGTGAATATGAAATGTAAACAAGGCTTGAATCAAGAAAAAGAAGTTAAATTGAGTCGGGGAAAGGGAACAAATTCGGCGCTAGTGTTGTGAAAGTTTCCACCAACATGCACTGCAATTTTCTATAGATAATTGCTAAATTAGTATATATCATCTTCATTTATTTATACGCTAGAGATAAATTTTGCGATTTAAGACGATTTTTCTGGTGAAATTAGTTAAAATACTCCTAGGCTGTTCAGCCATAGATTCGTCGATGATGACGTCACTTTTTGGTGCTAATTTTTCGTGAGTCCTCCTGTTATGCTCTCTGCTTCCTGGGTGTGTCAAACATAAATAAGACTGTTTAGATGCGTCCACAAGGAAAAAAAAATCTAGCGGAGATAGATCCGTTGATATTGGTGGCCAGGACACAGCACCATTACGACCAATCTATCGATTTGGAATTTGAAGGTCGAGAAAACGTCTCACATTCAGGGCTCAATGTTCTCAAGCTCCATCGTGTTGAAACTAAAGTCTACTACGAATACCCAATGGCCCATCGCCCAATAAATCCGGAAGGACTTCTTCACGAAAGACTCTGTGAAGATTTTCAGTGAAACACTCTGGCAAAATGTCTGGGCCAGTAATTTGATTGTGAACGATACCTGCCCAAACATTGACAGTAGGCTATAGCGATGCTGGTGGCAATGTTGATGGATGACATCAGATTGACATGAGGGTTGTTCTACTGCCGTTCGTGAAAATTGTGAACATTAAAAAGTTCATCACGGGAGAAGGCGCTTCATCCGGGAACAACACATGTTCTGCAAAATGGGGATCTTCTAACTCCTGATTCAAAAACCACTGCGCGAATCGTTCACGAGGAGCATATGTAATCTCCGGGAAGTATACCCTGGACTCTGGAAGTGATTCGGATGATGATAATAATTTCGGTTCAGTACACGCCACACTGCAGAATGATCTTGAATTCCCATAATTTTTTTGTGTGCCCAATACATATGTTGAAAAAATGAGCGTTTTTCGATTTTTTTTATGAAAAAGTGTTTAGGCTATATTGATATTTTTTTACCAGTAGCTGAAGTTGGTTCCAAGAATTTTGCAACACCTTATATAATGCAAAAACTAGCGACTAACGTCTAGCGCTTGACATTGGCTAAAAACCTAGCGGCGCTGCTAGTGATTCTCAAACCTAGCGGCGCTAGTGCTTGCGTTACTAAAAAAAACTAGCGCGCGATGGTCCTATAGCGCCGCTAGGCACACCTCTGGGTACAGCAACGAGTAAGCGGCCCATATATATTGCTGGCAGTTTGTTTGCAAAATTCCGTGCAGTTGACTTGTGAATCGCAGTTGAAAGACGGAGACGTGTTGTAATTACAACCTAGTTGGGCTACTACAACCTGAAAATGGTTACCGTGACCCAAAATGAACTTATTAAAGGATTGAGATTGCTATCCGTCGACGAGCGGCTTCAGCTTAACAATAAGGAAATTCTGCGTTAATTTTAATTTTCTCAATGAATATTCGAAGTATCGATCCCTGAAAAGATCGTGCGCCGGAAGTTTTTTTTTTTTTAACTATTGCTTTCGCAGTGGCAGGAAATTAAGAGTGCTGCGCTTGCAGGCTGAAGTTCTTGAATTTGCCTTCCCGCCTGGCAAGTGAGTTCTTTTGATAGGTACTCGGATTGCAGCGTTTCTGACACGTCCCTCACACCATTGTGGGAGGACTGGTTTGAATGAGAAACGGGACTAGTCAGGGGTCGCAGTTGTCACATAACCCTTCCGCCTCTGCGCCATAGCTCTGAAGGTGTGTAGCTACTCGATTGCTGCCACGCTCTCCTCTGGAGCAGGGATAGTCTACAGCACGAACCAATGCGTGCAGATTTCCTAGTTGGGGTAAGCAGTCAAATTGATATTACCTATACCCGAGCGTAGTTGATGGTAGCTGTGTATGGGATAGCTACATCCTGTACGGCTACATCGCATTTTTGTGCGTCGACCGAGCGCGTCGAGCCCTTACGGTGAGACTGACATTGTGAACTTGCAGGCGCCACTGTACGTCACAGCTTGCGCTGCAGCCATTGTGCCAGCGTACCCTGGCGCCGCTGTATCGTCCTGCTGATAATGAAGCTAAACCCTCACCTGGGTGACTCAACTGGTTGATTTTCCCAATTATGTATACAGTGTGGCAATTAAGGAGCTGCCCAACTCGGGCAAAAAGAAGAAAACACCAACATACTACTACTTCTACTACGCCAGTTCGGCGCTCAAATTGCTCTGTGAACTTGCAGCTCGTTCGAATGGGTAGAAAAATGAGCCTTTGAGGCTTAGCTCGTTCGGAACTTCAGGCAGGTACGCTGGTTTCGACCAGTTGGATTAAGTTTCAGGTGTCGGTCCTTAATGTGTTCCCTTTGAGACTTCCAGAAGCTGAATCTTGCTCCGTAACATGGAGTTTTCATCATGCTCAATCTAATAGTGTTCCTTCTAACATCGGCTACACTATTCAACGTGGCAAAATTTCGGACAAGTAAAGCCTCGAAAGCTTAATTTCGGCATCCAATCGAACGCGCGCTTAGCTGAGTAACTATACGTGTCGGAAATAGAATACGAGCAGTGTACCGTATGCCAGATTGTGTGAGGTAATTTAGAACGGGTCTATTTTTGCATTGACCTAATGGCGAGTATACATTATAGTCTTTTGTTTTCTTAACGCAATAGACTGTGTTCGAACGATTTTTGGGGTCCTTGCCAACGCCCATGTGTGCCTACCATAGGAGTTGTTAAAATCTTAGCCGTCTGTTAAAATCTTAGCCGTCATGTCGGCTGCTGTGGGCAAGTGTCACCAGCGAAGCTTTGGATATCTGTTAAATTTTAATAAGGTAGAACTTAGAAAACTCCAAGCTTTTCTGTTTTATTTTCCAAGAAAGCAGCAAAAGTTTCGGATACGTGACGGGCTCCGTCGGCGTGAAAAGACGCAAGTATGACCCGCCTTCAGTAGAACTAGCGAAAAATAATATCGAATGCAGGTACCCATTCAATAATATGGACATTAGTCACAGTACACATCTGAGCTCAGTATCCTCATGAACAGTCAGTAGTCGTTAGGTTACTGTCTGTGTTATTTGATCCGGTGTCTGCATCCTAGCCATTTTATTGCGATGTTATTCTAGGTAGACGCCAACAATAAATCGGGGATGTTAGTAAAAACAGAGCTATTTTTTGTGATAGTGAAGAGTTGTTTTTGTAATGAAGCGGTGAATTGATTGCTTATATCTAGCAGGCAGGATACGGAGATTGGCGAACAGACCTCATATTTTATAGTGTAACATAAGGCAGAGATGATGCCAAATGAACGAGTTTCTTTAGCTCCTCGTCCGAATGCTTTGCTGTGACTGTTTACATAGCATGAAAACGCAAAACTCTCCGAGTTCGAATTCCCTCCAAATTTGAAGAGGTAGCCGAAGTTTTACATATCATAGCACTAGCTGAGCAACCTGACTTGGCGGCCTTCAATTCATTGCGGTTTTCGATTCCCGCTCAGATGTGCTTAAGCTGACTCATCAAAACATTCGGGCGAGCGATTAGCTGTGGAATCTCATTCATTCGACCATCAAGTGACCCTCCCTCCCCTCACAATGTCGTACGTAGCGCAGAGTGTTGAAACTTTTTGGTGGCACTGTTTGTATCAACAAGTAGCCGTGACTGACCTAGCATAAAGTTATCCCTTCACGTTACAATAACAAAGAAATGGATGACGTCATAGCCAAAGAGCGGCGTCGGCCTTCATGGGGCGGAGAATATTCAACGCTTGATTGGCTGTGACGTCACCCACTTGTTTGTTATTGTCACGTGATCTGATAATTTAATATTGTTCGACCACGACAAGTAGCAGCTTCACCATTAGTGAATTTGAGATTCTCATTCTGCAACGCGAGTCAGGTTACGGGCGCGTTCATGTGACTAATACCGAACACACACTATACAATTGTAAAC
>LQNS02000136.1:2457266-2467961 GCA_001587735.2 Parhyale hawaiensis
GTAGCCGAAGTTTGTACCAAGAATTTTGCAATACCATATATAATGTAAAAACTAGCGACTAACGTCTAGCTCCTGACATTGGCTAAAAACCTAGCGGCGCTACTAGCGTTGCTAGTGATTCTCAAACCTAGCGGCGCTAGTGCTTGCGTTACTAAAAAAAACTAGCGCGCGCTGGTCCTATAGCGCCGCTAAGCACACCTCTGGGTACAGCAACGAGTAAGCGGCTCATATATATTGCTGGCAGTTTGTTTACAAAATTCCGTGCAGTTGACTAGTGAATCGCAGTTGAAAGACGGAGACGTGATGTAATTACAACCTAGTTGGGCTACACTACATCATGAAAATGGCAACCGTGACCCAATAGGTATGAAGTTAAAGGATTGAGATTGCCATCCGTCGACGAGCGGCTTCAGCTTAACAATAAGGAAATTCTGCGTTAATTGTAATTTTCTCAATGAATTTTCGAAGTATAAAAGCTAGCATACGCGCTAGTCAAAAGAACGAGTTTCCTCGGCTCATCGTCCGAACGTTTTGTTGAGCTCTCCTAAGCACAACTTTGAGTTTGCCATAATGGCGTAAAAATGTAAGCCGACGGTAAGTTCTGAACATAACTTGAAACTTCGAGAGACTTATACCTCAAAAATTTTTTGCAATTGCCCACTATTTAAATGAACTCATCAACGCATAGGGACACGGAGATGACGATAAGCGTTCTTTAGACTAGATTGTACAGGTAAACTTTTCCTATTCTTGGTGACGGTGTTCACGCACTGTTCAGTTGTAGCTATAATTCTCGTGATCCCTGTTTTTGAAAATATATATATATTTTATTTACTGTAATCTACGTCACCGTAATTCGTGGCTCAATTGGCGTAAGCGTTTTTTCGGGTTATGATTGCGAGTTTGCGACACAGTTTGTGAGCGATAAGGCTACCCGTGTAGCATCGCTAACCCAGAAATGGTTACCTTTACAACATGCCTCAATGTGCTTCATCCATGAAATTCTGCGTAGCCTAAGTACGCGAGATTGCAGGTTTTCCGACGTCGATCTGGTGGTCAGAAGTTCAGAACTTAGCTACAAACTCGTTCCGTGACTATCGTGCCTCACCCCCTGTACAATGTACATTCGCTGTTTACTTCTGGCATTTACTGTGTGACATCATACAATTTGTTGTTCCTTAAGAATACTGCTATAATATTTAATAATATTTTTTTCTTATCATTCATCACACTACGCGTCGAGTAAGACCTTCTCGCCTCATGTACGGTTTTGCATTGGGTAGATATAGCCTTACGTTTTGTGCAATTAGGAAACTTCTATCTTCGTTTACACAATATCTGCCTTATTGACATGCTGTGTTCACATTTATCACGGAATTAAACGGTAGTTTTGTTCTGGCATGCAGAAGATCGCCCGATTGTTGCACGCTTCCATGATAGTGCTAGCCAAATGTGAGGACCACTGACAGATATTTACTAGGCTATGCCTATTCTGATTGTATACCATAGGCTACGTCCACGGTCTGGACGAACTTCGAAGTTGATGGGAGCATGCGACAGCTGCGTACCATAAGTGAACACTAGCCCTTTTCACTAATTAATGCTTCACCGGGCAAGTCACCTAATATCTTTACTTTCATAACGTTATTCCTACGAGAAGGATTTTTCAGCCACCTGTTGAGGGTTATTGGACTACGTGCTGCCAAGGCTTAACCCTAAACTGTACCAGCTGTGGTACTTAACTACATAGAATTTTCCCCCTAGAAATAAAGTACTACATACAAAGAGCCCTTGTTGCAAAACATCACAACTCGTTTAAAATAAAATTATGGGAGCTGCTTACGACGGATCTTTAGTAAACAGTGACGGCCAGGTGGTGCAAACTAAGATAGTGACTCGTAATAAGAGCTACGGACTAATTAGGCCTAACCGCTAAACGGAGAAAAATTGACAGACCAGCCAACACTTCCTCGCATCTCTTCAGTTTGTAAGAGGAACAGAATTTGTTTTCGGACTATCGATCCCTGAATAGATCGTGCGCCAGAAGTTTTTTTTAACTATTGCTTTCGCAGTGACAGGAAGTTAAGAGTGCTGCGCTTTCAGGCTGAAGTTCTTGAATTTGCCTCCCCGCTTGGCAGGTGAGTTCTTTCGATACTCGGATTGCAGCTTTTCTGACACGTACCTCACACCATTGTGGGAGGACTGGTTTGAATGAGAAACGGGACTAGTCAGGGGTCGCAGTTGTCACATACCGTAACCCTTCCGCCTCTGCGCCATAGCTCTGAAGGTGTGTACTCGGTTGCTGCCACGCTCTCCTCTGGAGCAGGGATAGTCTACAGACTACAGCACGAACCAATGCGTGTGGATTTCGTAGTTGGGGTAAGCAGTCAAATTGATATTACCTACACCCGAGCGTAGTTGATGGTAGCTGTGTATGGGATAGCTACATCCTGTGCGACTACAACGCATTTCTGTTCGTCGACCGAGCGCGTCGAGCGCTTACGGTGAGACCAACATTATGAACTTGCAGGCGCCACTGTACGTCACAGCTTGTACTGCAACCATTGTGCCAGCGTACCCTGGCGCCGCTGTATCGTCCTGCTGATAATGAAGCTAAACCCTCACCAGGGTAACTCAGCTGGCTGATTTTCCCAAATATGTATACAGTGTGGCAATTATAGAGCAGCCCAACTCGGGCATAAAGAAGGAAACACCAACATACTACTACTTCTACTACGCCAGTTCGGCGCTCAAATTGCTTGCAGCTCATTCGACTGGGTAGAAAAATGAGCCTTTGAGGCTTAGCTCGTTTGGAACTTCCGGCAGGTAGTACGCTGGCTTCGACCAATTGAATTGAGTTTCAGGTATTGGTCCTTGATGTGTTCCCCTTCAGGCTTCCAGAAGCTGAGTTTTCAGCAGGCTGAACCTAATAGTGTTCCTTCTAACACCGGCGACACTATTCAACGTGGCAAAATTTCGGACAAGTAAAGCCTCGAAAGCTTCATTTCGGCACCCAATGGAACGCGCGCTTAGCTGAGTAACTATACGTGTCGGAAATAGAATACGAGCAGTGTACCGTATGCCAGATTGTGTGAGGTAATTTAGGACCGGTCTATTTTTGTATTGACCTAAAGGCGAGTATACATTATAGTCTTTCGTTTTCTTAACGCAATAGACTGTGTTCGAACAATTTTTTGGGTCTTTGCAAACGCCAAAATGTGCCTACCACAGGAGTTGTTAAAATCTTAGCCGTCATGTCTGCTGCTGTGGGCAAGTGTCACCACCAGCGAAGCTTTGGATATCAGTTAAATTTTAATAAGGTAGAACTTAGAAAACTCCAAGCTTTTCTGTTTTATTTTCCTAGAAAGCAGCAAAAGTTTCGGATACGTGACGGGCTCCGTCGGCGTGAAAAGACGCAAGTATGACCCGCCTTCAGTAGAACTAGCGAAAAATAATATCGAATGCAGGTAGTCATTTAATGATATGGACATTACTCACATTACACATCTGAGCTCAGTATCCTCATGAACAGCCAGCAGTCATGAGGTTGCTGTCTTTGTTATTTGATTCGGTGTCTGCATCCTGACCATTTTATTTTGATGTTATTCTAGGTCGACGCCAACAATAAATTGTGGATGTTCGTAAAAATAGAGCTTTTTTGTGATAGTGAAGAGTTTTTTTTGTAATGAAGCGGTTTATTTAGTGCTTATATCTAGCAGGCAGGAGACGGAGATTGGCGAACAGACCTCATATTTTATAGTGTAACATAAGGCAGAGATGATGCAAAATGAACGAGTTTCTTTAGCTCCTCGTCCGAATGCTTTGCTGTGACTGTTTACATAGCATGAAAACACAGAATTCTCCGAGTTCGAATTCCCTCCAAATTTGAAGAGGTATCCGAAGTTTTACATATCGTGGCACTAGCTGAGCAACCTGACTTGACGGCTATCAATTCTTTGCGTTTTTCGATTCCCGCGCAGATGTGTTTAGGCTGACTCATCAAAACATTCGGCCCAGCGATTAGCTGTGGAATCTCATTCATTTGAGTATCAAGTGACCCTCCCTCCCCTCACAATGTCGTATATGTAGCGCAGAGTGTTGAAACTTTTTGGGGACACTGTTTGTATCAACAAGTAGCCGTGACTGACCTAGCATAAAGTTTTCCCTTCACGTTACAATAACAAAAAAATGGATGACGTCGCAGCCAAAGAGCGGCGTCAGCCTTCATGGGGCGGGGAATATTTAACGCTTGATTGGCTGTGACGTGACCCATTTGTTTGTTATTGTCGCGTGATCAGATAATTTAATGTCTATTTAATCACGACAAGTAGCAGCTTCACCATTAGTGAATTTGAGATTCTCATTCTGCAACGCGAGTCAGGTTACGGGCGCGTTCATGTGACTAATACCGAACACACACTATACAATTGTAAACACAATTTATGCGATTGTGTGCGGCTTGTACATTGTTCCGATAAATAAATAAAATATTGAAGTCGGTTGCATCAACAGCGTGCGTGCTACACATCCTCGCATCAACTTGTGCATCCGATCACTTGGTGTGGCCCAGTAATGTACGTGTGACTAATGCCAGGGCGACACTATACAATCGCACGCTCAACTTGGGAGCGGACATTCAGCTCCTGCGTCGTCACTAGGTACTGCGCGGTGAAGGTCGATATTCAAGATTCACGTTGAAAAGCATTTCAGCTGAAAAAACGGGTGAGCTGAACATTCGCTCAGAAGTTGAGCGTGAGGTTGCATGGTGTGGTCCCGGTCCAAAACACCCGTTGTGTGTTCGATTCGAGCCGTGCGGCTGAGATGGAATTGACCCTCGACTGACGAGCGATTCATTACCTACTGAGCACTCACAAGGTGAGAGAAAATATGATTAGCCTGCCCTCCCGATTACCTCTTTACTACCTAAATTAAGTACCTAAGCATTAAGTTATCGTAGAAAGTAGTAGCTCTGTTTGTGCAGTACAGCAGGAACTAAAGAGGTAACGAGTATCTGTTTGATTAGGTAATGTTTTTACACTCATATCGACAACTTGAACTTTTAACCGAGCGGCTTAAAACGCTTTCGTACTAATAGCATCATTGTAGTAACCATGTACGGTCGCTTGCCCGATTGCACTATATATCGTCGTTCACGATGATTTTGCGTTCAAGTAAGCTTTCCTGCGCGCGCCACCACAAAAATAAACACTACCTAACCTTACCTAACCTAAGCTAACTTAATCAGCGATACAGCGAGCAGCACGGCGCACCAACTTGAACGCCACTTACACCGTTACACGCACACGATCTGCGTACACAAACACGCACACAAATCGTCACGAACAACGATAGCGCTTCCCGGTATTACCCTTGACACGTACGAACACGTTCGTGCAGGTGAGCTCAGGTCCATACTAATTAATAAGCCGACCCTCGGTTAGGGTCATTCATTCTTAATAATATTAGGCTAAACTAGCTGCACCCGTGAGAATTTTACGGTCTGGTGGGGCCTCTCAGGTTGGACCCCTTAAAATTCTACAGTAATGAACAAATATCAAGTTAAATAGTATTATACTAAACTGCCCGCGACCCCGTTGGATCCTTATCACCATTTTTTCCTATCGCAAAAGCTAAGTGTTATTTAGCTGGTCGTAGGCAACGCGCTCTTTGTCCCCTTTCACTCCTGGCCGTGTGGATCACCATCACCAGCTCCTTTGATTTGAAAGCTATATTCAACAACACAGCTCCTGCGCCCGTAGCACCTTTAAGTTTAACGTGCACGTTCATGCAGCCGAGCTCGACTTCATTTTCCGTATCATGGATACAACCGAACTCTATACCTATCTAATTTTCTGCTATCTGTTACTGATGAAGAGCGTAATCCACGAAGGAATGCATAAAACAACGCTATTAATATTATAGATAGTGGATTGTTAATTTTTTACTGGGTGCTCAGCATGGCGTCGTCCATCAACGCTCGAATTTCTTCCTATCTGATTCAGTGCGTTACGAGACACATAAAATACATACATAAATAAATATTTGTATAGGCTAAAATAAGCTCATTCTTTTATTAAATTATATTACATGAGCTTACTCGCTGTTGTGTATGCAATTGTGATATCTCGCATGCCCTGGGCGGCTGTATATTATTCGCATGGGCGCCTCAACAGCAACAGTCACGTGAGAATGCAATTATAAATATTGCACGTGCGCTGGTCCAGTGCCTCAAGAGTGTGTACCTGCATGGGCGCCCCAACAGCTGTCATTTGAGACGTCATTCCGTCCAGACATGGACGAGCTATTGCCCATCAACTGCATGCAGTATGCAAGGCCAGGGTTATATCGGAGCTAGGTGAGGTCCTTGCGCTTGACCTGTTGGAAGGCAACTCGTCAGCTTTAGAGGGGGAGATGGTAAAACAGAATATATTTTACATTTACCAAAGAATCGATACCATCAAACGTTCTGTATACTTGATTGCATTAGCTGATTTTCATTTATTTGTCAAAAAATTCTTTATATGTATTTTTTTAGCAGCATTACTATACCGTACAGCGTATTTTTAACGTCAGCGCGGAAGAGAAATGAAGAATCAACTGATATTTGTTGTATCATAGCCGCTTATTATTAATAATGATAAAAAAACGTGTAAATGAACGCCCAAAGCGGTTCGTCTGTTGATATCGCAGCCAGTCACCAAAGAAACACTGCTCAGTGACGCGTAATGTGTTGGGCTCTATGTTTTCTTGAACGTAAATTTAGGTACCTATATATAGTTTGATACGGAGTCTATCTTCATACATACAGCCTACGCCCATTGCACCTACCTTCACATATTTTTATAAAATTATGTTTCATGCGACTCCGCATTGTATATAACCGCTTAATATGACTAGATTTACGGCTCCAAAAGCGGTCATATTTACCAGAGTGTAGTGCACTACTTATACCTTTTTAAATCTACTATGCAACCAAAGCGTAAAATTGGTCGGTGACAAGCCTATTTGTTTCCCCGTCAATTGATATGAAACTAGTAAAATATCTACAGGGATTTTTGATTTGCACGAGTGCTACTTACGCGAAATTCGACTTGCACGAGCTAATTATATTATTGATTACGATTGCTTAAGTTGTGCGAGCAGTACGGCATTCTCGACTTTGGCGGTTATAAAAGGAAACTATGGTATATATCTAGTTGAGGAAAAACTATAGGCCTACCATTGAAAAGTAGTATCAGTTAGCTTCCTGTCAAAAATTTACTAAACTTTTGCTGCATGAATTTATCTATATCCTAAAAATCTGCTCAGTATCAAGTTTTGAAGTTTATTTAATGCCTTCTTCAACAATTCCAGAGAAAAAACAGCGTCAACTCTAATTACTTCAAAAATGCTATTCTTGCGAGAGTGAATCTAGAATGTATGCTAATAAGTTTACCGCTCACATTAACAAATGAGTGAGCTTCCAAACATTACGTACAATATTAGATTTCAAGCTTTGCATACCTATTGTATCGATTCAAATATACACCATTAACCAACTATACAAAACACTAAGTTGTATTCATACATTTGTATTCATTCAAAGCAGTCACTAACAAAAGTTTTTAGTTTCTAATAGGAACAAAGTTCCATCAGTACCTGCTCCCAGTGTTTTTTTAATATAGCAATGTTAAAAAGTTCTCCCGGAACTTATACATAGAAAACAATGCCTGGTATTCTACTTGCTCGTCTCCAATTACTGGCGAAGGCCGAGAAATGCCTATGATACATATGGATAATTGGATTTTCTCCATGTTTGGCCAACAAACTTATCAAATGAGCATTCGTAATGCTTTATCTGAAAAATAAAACTGTCGCGTAATACCCGAAAATTATGAAAGAAAACGCAGTATACGTGCACTGAATTTATTCCTATTTTGCGCCTATTTGTGGTCCTGAATTCTATGGCTACAGAAAGACTTAAATTTAACACTATTATATACACTGAGAGAAGCGCGACATTTGAATACGTACCCTGAGCCCTAAAACACGCAATAGCTGCGCAACATGATCACGCTTCTGGTGCAGTATGTCGATGCCAGAACGCGCATATGAACTTGGGGTATTCAACGTTAGTGCACGGTAAGAGCAGATCTGGTTGTGGGGGCGACCAGCACGTTTTATATGTTTCTCTCACTGTGCTGTTACTTCATTTGGGACAAAACAAGAACAACAACAAAATATATATATCTCCAAATTCCCATCGCGTGTAATTGGATTCGTATGAAGTTAGGCCGTGAGCTGCTCCAACGGCATTTCTCCATGAAGGTATGTGGGTACCAAATTGTACGTACCTTTTTACAGGTACCTACCGAAACCCCCTTTGTTTCAGTTAATGCCGGGCCACATTATATAATCGCACGCTCAACTTATGAGCGAACGTCTGAACGTTTGCTCATACGTTGAGCGTGTGATTGCATAGTGTGATACCGGCATTATCGGCACCGAGGGAAACATTCTCGAGGACGCTCTGTTCATTTTTTCCCCCCGCAAGTTCGGAAGCGGAACGTGAAGACGTCTCCTCCAGCTCCCCTGAGATGCTATCTTGTCAAGTTCAGCAGACGAGTTAGGGTTGCGACGCCAAAGAAGTTCTGTTACAGAAAGACGCTTTGTTTACCTGACTCTCTTCGTCGCTAGAAATAGCCACGATGCTCCTTTAACATCTGCTCAGCTTCTTATCCCATGCTTCTTTCCCTAGAATTGAGAATGTCTCTCCCAGATAGGAAAAACAACGGGAGAACACTGTGCAATATTTATTATTGCCACGTCAAGTATGTGCAACTCAAGTACCGGTGCCAGTTACAATGCTTACCTTCAAAGCTAAGCTCATTTTTCTGCATCTTTTCGAGTATCTTCAGGTACGAAGTACCATCTGCTTGTCGCACCACATTTGCGTTGGCTTCAATAGCGCCGACTCTGTCGCGCCAAACTTATTGAATGTTTCCGAGAGCCGGCCGATAGCAACGCTAACGATCTATCGCGACCCCAGGTGCAGTTTGCGCGAGAAGTGTCTCCTCCAACATAATGACATTGTCACCCTCGTAAATATCCTTCCATAATCCTGTTACCGGAGATGCAACTGCAAAATATGGCGCTTGGAGAATTTTAAGGATCGTACCCACCTCCTGATGGCATTTTAGTTTTTACATAAAGTTGTCTTGGTCGAAGTACGGCTTTCTTGGCTAAGATTTTATACGTAGAGTTGTCTTAATCGAGGTACTATTCATTTATTTTGGTCATAAGGTACTCGTATCTAACATCGTTCCATACATAGCCTGGTACTCGTATCGAACATCGTTCCATACATAGCCTAAAGCTCTCTGTATCAGGGTAACTAAGGTGAACTACCGTACCTTAGTTTTCTTTACTCTAATGTACCTAGTGTCCCAAACGTAAAGTTATCTGTGGCATTCTATGCAGTCTTCTTGGCTATTAAAGCCAGTTAAGTTAAAACGTGAAATTCTCTCTGTCGTGGTAGTTTCCTTACTCATAAACTCTGTCTATTGAGGAGAACATTGTTATCGCAGGTGTTCTGATAAACGAGTTCTTCGATAACCTGCTCGCATGCGAGGGCTTCAGTCGCGTAGGCCTAACTTTAGTCCTACTTAAGGCGAACGCTCCAGTTTTAGGAAGGAAAACTTTGGACAACATTATGTAGTGAAGAAAGCGAGGCTGCATTGGCGGCGGTGTGGAGGTGTTTCCCAAAAATCGCGCCCAGCAGGAGCAAAGCCTAGTCCGTTCTGGGCATAAAGGGGATCCTTTCGGTTTCACTATCCGCAAAATTATGAAACCAGAATACACGTTTCTAATGCAGTATTTCATGCTCTTTCCAAATGTATAGGCTATGTCGTGCGCGATCGATGGATTTGCGTGATCGATCGATCGCGCTGCGCAAACGATGGATGTTGTAGGTATCACCACAAATTTAAACATTTTGCACCCGTTTAAACCAAACCTGTATACAGTTATCTAATCCAATTACTTGAACAGTTAAGCAAAACGTTTAAACTGTGCGGTCTCAAATTCAGGACTCCTGACTGTTGTGAGCTGCAGGCCTAACACGCATGTATGACTTAAACTTTGATTCATATGCCTCTCAGACTTAAACAGTTATGCAAAATGTTGAAACTGTTAACAGTTACAATGTTTTGCATACCGTAACTGTTTAAGCATAGTTTTGCAAAATCGTTAACTGATATACAGGTTTGGTTTAAACTGGTGTAAACTGTTTAAACTTGTGGTGATTGTTTGAAGCAATTGGAGCGTTGGTAAAAACAGTACTTTCTCTTCGGTAAGAGACTCCTGAGGCGATTCTTTGTAGCGAAGTTGTGTGCGTGAATACCACCACAAGTTGCAGAAACGACCAAATTCATGTCTACGTGACGACCAAAAACGTGGTTGTCGCACGGAGACTCGTTTTTGGTTGTGTTTACGACCGCAACTCGCAACTTCATTTTGAGTGCGCTTATCGGTCTTGGTTGTGACGTCACATTGTTTATTTACAAAGTGAAGCTGTTTGATTGGAGTAGAATTTGAATTTTTATGGGGGCTAAAAAGTTTTGTTTATGGTTATAGGTTACGTTAGGCTGAAATTTACACCAAAACCGCGTGATTAAAGACTGTCATTGTTTATAGAGGGGTATAGTTATTTGTTTG